>NQIM01000582.1:0-22953 GCA_003426235.1 Xylaria polymorpha
CCCGTCCGTCCGTCCGTCTGTTCGTTCGTTCCGTTTCGCCACCCAACCCGGTAGCATGGTTCTTGGGTAACCTTACTGAACCCAACCCAACCAAGGATTTCCTCCCTTGGGTGCGGGTATGGTAGGTAGGTAGGTAGGTAGGTACCTACTGCTGTATGTACTATCTGGGTATGGTAAGGGGAGGAGGTATACTTACTACCTAACCTACCTACCTAGTATACCTAAGGTATGCCAAGCTGCGCCGCCACCAAACCAAACCGGCGGGGCGGGTGGACGGGGTTGTGCTTATAATACCAGTATAATTAGGTACTTACCTTACATTAACTTATTTTACCCTCTTCTACTAAAGTTGGGTTAACTGCCTACCTAAGCGACCTAAAACGGGACCTGAGCGTAGTCTACTGTCACGTTATATCTGGTAGCGTGGCCATAGTGCACCGGCTGAGAGAACTAAGTACTCGAGCAGGCCATGCTAAATAAGCACTGACTAATCTCGCAATAACATGCAGGAACAGGCCAAGCGCAAGTGGCGGCGTTGTCTTTACAGTAGGTAGTTTTAGACCTTCAGCCTCAAGGCGCATCAAGACATTATACTAAACGAGGTAATGATCCAAGTTGTACTGCAATACAGTACGATAGTCGATGAAATTTCACGATTTGCGCACTGAATGAAGACTTGTTTTTCTCAATATACTGTTGTTTTGGCGTCATCCTTAGATAAATGCTCGTGTGAAGCCAGAAGGACCAAGCTGTCCCATCTGGGCGCCAGAGCCAGGTAGGTTACATTTTCGTCTTCGCTTTTTAACTTTTTCATGCTCAAGCCAAACCCAATGCAATGGATGGATATCTGGATGTTACTCTCAAATTCCCCTCTCCCCCAAAGACCCCCCCCCCMACGACTTTGGCCACCTCGTAGATTGGGTAATCCAAGCCGTAGTCACCGCCCTCTGCCAGGCAACTGGTGGTCTACTCCTATATCACTGATTATACCCCGGCCGCCCTCTTAGATAGGCCCCATCGTCATATACAAGTTTACCAAATACAAAATCACAAATGTGCCTCCCCCCCACTGCTGTCCCGCATTGTCATTGTATGCCGTGATACCGCCCTTCCGGATGACAGAAAGCAATGATGTGATGCTAATGATTGCGCATGATTCCTCGGAGTGACCGGTAGTATGGGAAAAATGGTATCTCCTCCACGGCCTCTGGAAGCAAGAACCGGAAAAAGGGAAAGGTACAAAAACACGAGAAGGCCACCCCAATCAACGCCAAGCACCCATGTTCCGAGGCTCAAAAAGAATGCTGCCGCTCCAGATACTCGCCACCCGTCTAAATCACCCCCAGCCGTAACAACTGTACAGCGAGGTACACAAGTCGCTCGAAGATCAAGACTTTGGCCAATCGCCTGAAGAGAACATCGGAGCCGTAGTGAGAGCCCCGGTTATGCTAAATTAGTAGTATGTAGTCGACCACGTACGTCTTGCGCGCCTATATCTTATGCAAGCGTCGTAGCTGTTTTGTGTTGTTCCGATCTGGTGTGAGAAAAGGCCGTTTATATATATACGCGTTGCTAAGCCACGAATTCGAAATGGTACGAAAACGCTCGCACAGGGGGTATCATCCGCAATCGTATGCCGCAGAAAATCAGATGGCGCTAATTCCATGTTGACTTTGGTTGAATATCGCTCAAACTCTTCCAAAACTTGGGTCCGTAGGTATTCCATGGGATAAGTGCATCACTGCCCAGAATTCCCAATAGTCTTTTCGATATAAATCTCAATGGTGACCGGGGCCATAGTTGTGGTAGCGTTTAATGCGTTCTCATCATAGAGGGTGACGAGGCGCTATGGAAATGGTAGTTGTTAGTAGTGGCATGCACCGGAGGTACCGCCGCATTACCCGTGGTGCTCGAAAAGCTCGAATCGGCCCTCGCGTCCATCTCCTCGGGCGTGAACCCTAATTCCTTCGCTAGGCCAGTCAGGATGTTCATGTCCAGCTTGAGTGCACTGGATGGCTGAGCAAACGTCGCGAAAAATCTAATGGTACGAGAGAAAAGACTACTCAGTTCTTCTGCGGATATGGAAGAGCGTAGAGTCTCATTCTTGTAGCACGCCGCCAGAGTCAATAGATTTCCCCACTGGCTAAAGGAAGAGTCAGTAAATGCCCAACAGTACACGCTGCATGGTTCGCAACTTACGCATGTGCAGTCCCGAAGATATTAGTGACGATGATACGTTGTTTACTTGTATCTATACCATGAAACGCGCGGGTACTCTCGATCAGCGCGCGTATTGCCAACCTCGCATTTTGAATCGTACGGGGGTCATAGTCTTCCGTGATCTTCTCATTCATGCCAGTAGCATGTTCATTCTGGTACGCCAATGGAGGTTGTGCCTCCGCATCGAGGATACTTCGTAGAAACGGTCGATAAAGAATGACTTGTGAGCCCCAATACTTAGCACGAAGCCGTGCTGCAAGTATGTCTTTTGGTGGAGGATCGTCGTCATTCCAGCTAAAAGACGGGGGGCACCCATTTATCCCTAGCATCACCAAGAACAGCCTGAATCTCATTGGTCGCGTCGTGCATTGTCTGATAGTGTCTGCGATGGGTGCTGTCCGGATTCGGGTTATATAGCAGATCATGCACCCTATTCAACTGTTTTCGCAGGTACAATTGCGCCACATAGCTCTGCACTATGTCCATAGTAAATCCGTGCATCTCAGCAAATACAACATTTGGGTAAGGCATTTGTGATTCGTATGCCAAAATGCCGGACTGTGGGAGCGGCAATTCAGCCAGTATATCGCTATTAAAGGTTAGTTTGAACGATTACCACTAATACAGGCAAACGACCTACCTTTCCAGTTGTAGACATGTCCAAAAAGCGAAGGATAGCTGGTTGTCTCTCCGAGATTCGGCGCTGCATTGGCCTAATGTTGAAAGCCGGCTGAGGCTCCTTTTAAGTCCATGTTAGTAGCACACGACGGCTGTTGAGAATGGGGTCGTTGAGACTCACGGTCGTAGCACAACTTGAAGCTTCCGGCTCGCAGTAGATATATGTTCCCAGCTCTCCAGTACACGTCCCAGCTGCCCATGATATAATCCGGAGAGAATATGGACATATACGTGCCTCAGGCAAAACCCGCCATAATCTCCACCCATGATGTCGGATGCAAGCGCGAAATACTCGAGCCCGGGAATTACATCAATGTTGCGCTTGTGCGTTGATGATGCTCTATTGAATGGTAAGTTACCTTGCAATGACGACCTACGGCTCATCATGACAGCTCGGTCGTTGTTCTCTTTTGGCGAGGGCAAGCCAGAGGACTGCGAAGGGGCGAACTGGCCCGGGGAGCCTTGGACGGGAGATGCTAGAACGCCATTGCGTACTAGAGGGGAGTTGCTCGCGAAATCGTCGGGCTCGTGGACGACTTCGGGAATATTGCCTTTATGAAGACATATCTTGCCCAGAGCAAGGACCACGAGAACAAGAGCACTTTGCACATTTCTGTAAGGTCGGCCGGGCTTTCTGAAGCTCGTCACTGGACTTGGCTCGTCCCCGGCTGGAGATCGCTTGCGCTTATTCCCAGCCTCAGAAGGCGGGTTTTGGGCCGGTTGGATGAAGCCCGCGGAGAAGTTGCCCGCCTTGTTGCTTGGAGTATTGGACGATTTGGGCAATTGTTCAATGAACACTCTAACCATGGCATCAAGCTCCTTGGGAATGATGATGGGGTGCATATTAAGAATGTGCTCCTTGAAGCTCGCAACATATTTCCAGATCCTGACAGAGTCCCAGTCAGGGTTCCCATCTGAACTCAAGGCGCCTCCTTTGTAGTCAACTCCTGGGCCGGGTGCTAGGCCCCCGACTTGACCCCAGATCTCAGGGCCAGGTGTCGGGCCAGCCGCATCGGAAACGTCGTCCCTGTCGATCGAGTTGACGTCCTGTGGCGTACCCTTATCAAACGATCGAGTATCCGAATCCGGCCCTTCACCTCTCCCAAAAAGCCGGAGCACACCCCTTTGCTGTTCTTGCCGAATCGGGTATTCCTCTACATAGCGAATTCCCTCGTCCAACAAGATGTGATGGACCATGTTGTCGATGGATGGCCACTTCAACAATAGACTGGCGAGTGTCGTGTGGTTTGGGGGGGATAGCAGGGCGTCCCGGCGGTACCATCGGGCCAGGCTCGGCTTCGATATTATCATACTCTCCCTGTCGCAGCGTCTCATGAGCCTCGATAAGACTCAAGGGAGCCTCGACGACGCTAGTTCGCCCTGGTGTCGAGATCTCCGTTGCCATTTCCTCATGGATGTCCCTAGCATCCGAAACGGACGACTGTTGGGGATCGGGTCGGTCATCCTCCTCAATGGACTCCAGTTTCATCTTGGCTACGTCCGTATTCCCATTCATCACCATCTTCTCCAGCTTATCTAGGCGGTTTTCCACTCTCTCAAACTGGTCAATCTTGGCGTCCAAAGACTTGATCGATTTCTTCACTTCACTGAGCATATCCAAGATATCTGAGGACATCTTATCCGGTCTAATCTCGTGTCAGCATTCGCGAACTACCAGGCCCGATAAGCTGGACTTACTGTTTCGCGGGGGGATCCCTGTACTTGCACTCGACATTCTTTTCGCGGCAGTTCTTACAGGGCTTTGTCTCGTCGCATTTTGCTTTCAGCTGCCTACAGTTATCGCAAGCCTATTAGACACTTGCATTAGCAATTGTCGCAGATCTTGTGTATATATGCATATACATATATATCTCAAACGCGGAATTCGGGCATAAACATACTTGCGACGCCCTTTGCGCTTTCCGCTTGGCACTGGCATTCTGTATCTCCAGTGCGGGATACATCGGAGGCGGTGGTCCATAGTGAGGGCCGTCATAGTGCTGGGGTTGCTGAGAGGCTTGTGGGGGGGGAGGATGGTAGCCCTGGGGCAGAGACGGCGGCCGGTAAATGGCCGGCGAATGCGGCATCGACGCTCCGTTGTCGAAGTTCATGTGACGGCGCGGGTCCTCTGGATGATGCTGGACTGGATGCGGTGGACCATGCGGTGTAGGGGGGGAGTCCGTCGACGGCGTGGCCGGTGGAGCTCGGGCGACGTAGCTGGGGGAGAGCCTGCTCTTCACCGACGTCGCGCTTCACGATAGGTTCTCGTGGGGGGTACGAGGGATACGGTGGGTGGGCTGGAGAGGGCGGGAGCTGACGAGGCGTGTCCTGGATCGGAGGGTAGAGCTCGTGGTCATGGTGGTGATGACGGTGGTCGTCGAGGGGTTGGTGGTGGGCCGGCGGCAGAGGAGGCTCTGGTGGACGCGAGAAGGAAGGCGGCGGTTGGTACTGAGCTGGCGGCGGTGGGTGATGAGGGCCTCCCGAGACGGACGGATGGTGTGCAGGATTCGGTTGCGGCAGCGACACGGCTTGGCCGTGGAGTTTATTCGACCATGAGGCAGCAGCAGGAGTCGTGAGACGAGGTCGCTTGCTCGGATGCGCGCCAGGTTCCATGCTTGGGAGACTGGTGGTTATATCTGCGAGCTCCGGTCATGCGGCTGGCCAAACACAAGCACGGGTCAACTCGACAACGACGTAACTATGATCAGGGGAGGTGGCCATGGAAAAGAGGACCTCGAGGATAGCACGAGTGAGGATCCCCGGCGGGCAAGACCAGAGCAATCGGCCTCTCCTCGGTTTTGGGGTGTGGAGGTTGTGATTTGCGTGATGCCCACTTTGCACTTGCTTGTCCGCAAGTACTGTGCTGGGCTGGGCTGGTACAGGAGTACGGGCGTGCGGGAGTATAATACGTCGTTGTACGTTGTACGCTGGAGGTGGTAGTAGGTAGTGGCAAAAATAAATAGGTAGGTAGTGGAGGTGGTGTAGGTATGGTGTATGGTGTAGTATGGTGTACTTGTTGCCGGATCCAGACGGAGACGGAGGCAAAGACGGAAAATTCGACGATGATGCCCGCTACTGCGCTGTGCTGCCGACTTGTCACTCGTGTCTCCCGCTCCGTACCAACTTGAAGTATCAGGGCCCCTGTTCAACGAACACCCTCTAGTGCTGTTCTTGGATAGGCCGTGCTGCTATGCTACGTACCCAAGTACACCAGTAGTCAAGTAGTCCAGTAGCCCAGTAGTCCTATACTACGACGGTGCTATTGGACGAAGCAGAGCCCTGCCGTTGCGTTTAGTACAGAAGGAGGAGCTTGTGATATGATGTGTACCACAGTAGTGCCTGAGCCCAAACTAGAGCCGAAGGTGTAGAGATCAGCAAACGTGCGCAGTTGGGCAGGGACAGGAGCATGAGAAAGTCGGCGGCGGACTGGGATTCTACAGTATGGTCGAGAGGTAGTATAGGGATTGGCATTGGCAGGTACTGGGTGTTTGACGGTAGAAGACCTGGAGGGACTACCTACTTGAGCTACGCCAAGCCAAAATAGTTGCAGTACTGTATGTAGGTATGTATGTATGTAGGGATGGTAGTATATGCAAGTACACTTGAGCTGGAGCCAGCAAAGCCGTGCGTGCAAGAGGTGTGTGGTGGGCGGTGGACCGAAGCTACGTCCATACATGCGTATATAGAAGCCTGGCAAGAGGAAAAAAGAAAGTGCAGTTGACGAATGGGCGAGGTCTGTCTGCCTGTCCTGTCTGTCTGTCTGTCTGTCGGCCTGCCTGCCACAACGACGACGTCGGCGACGACAGTATACAATACTGTATTGTACCACGCCCACGCCCACGCCCATCCATGCCCATGCCCACGCCCACAACCTCGACCACAACCTCGCCAGCCCAGGTAGATACTTACAGTAGTGTGTAGCCCCAGGTAGCTTCAGGGATTGATTTTGTCGTCGAAACGAGGGTGCCTCCAGCCATGTTCTGCTAATTGCCTAGCATGATCCACCCTGAGCCTAGGGCCTGGGATAGATTGATTACTGAAATCAGGTACGGTACATTCAGGTCGAGTACAGTGTATACTGCAATCCAGGTCGTTGTATACTCAAGGTTAGGTAGTAAGGTACGCAGTAGGGGCACGGAGCATCGCAGCTACCGTACACTACGATCAGCGCAGAGGACAAGCTCCAACACTTGTGGTGTCATAGGTAGCTACCTACCTGCTTGGAGCTACTGGAGCACCGCAGCAGGGGCCATGCGACAGGGGTTGCTATCGATGTTGGACTACCTAGGTAGGTACCTTACCGTAGGTACTAGTCTAGGTATGTATGTATGTAGGTTTGTACCTAGGTAGTAGATGTATGCAGACAGGGGATGGACTGGGATGGCTCGACAAGGGCGCATGTGGTTCCGACAAGGGTAGCCGGTCTAGGATAAGAGGCGTGGGTGAGGGAGGGGTCAATGGCGACCGGCCATCCCATCGGTACAACATACCTGCCATGTACCGGTACCTCTACCACGGACCAAAAAGGTACACGATACTAACTACAGCTGCTGCTGCGGGCATTTTAGTATAGGTGGCTACCATTGGCAAAGTACTGATGGGGATGGGGTGTTGCACCATGACAATAACAGAACATTCATCTCCACGTCTCCATATACGGTATACGTAGAAAACTGAATTGAACGAATGCTGCACGGTTTTCAAGTTGCTATCAGTGTAAGACTACAGTACTCTACTTCCAGTAGGTACAGTACAGTACAGTACAGTACCTCAGTAAGTAGGTTGTGTTACTGTAGATAGATGGTTGCAATCACACTCATTGTCTCGATATTGATCGATAAGGATCCATATGTATACTATGTGTTATATTAAGACAGCCTCTGGATTAAGGTGCCACTCTCCCGCCCGGTTTCGCATGTCACCTGCGCGGTACCAAGCACGTTGCCGCAGCGAGGAGCAAGAGATCTATACTATTTCATCATCGCTTCTTGCTCCTTTCCTGAGCTGAACGAGAAGCGGTGAGTCAATCTTGGGCTTGGGCATGAGCAGGATGGGAGCGAAAGTGACCATCGAGGTGACCAGAGCCTTTCGGCCTTCGGTACGGAGATAGGCCTACGCCCTAGTAGGTAGGTACTTACCTACTTACATCATACCGGTACCTACTTGGTCTACCGACCGACATGGTACAGTAGTCAGATCGTTCGTTCGTTCGCTGGTGGTCAGCACCAGGAAGCTGCCAGAACCGTGCATATGTCCCCGAAGCAGAGAGGGAGAACAGGTAGGAGGAGCCTGCCAACTTGGGTCATGACAATGACAGGTCAATGTGACTTAGATCCCTTACTACGATATACTGCTGCTTGCAGTATGTAAGTAGTGTAGGAGCAATGGCGATGCCGACGGAGCTCCGATGCGGAAGCTGTAAGGGACGTATGGTTAAACCTGGATACTGGTAGCAGAGGTGTCGGTCTGCCGCAAGCTGGATGAAGGGATGAAGTGAGGGCTCTTCTTTTGTCTCCGCTCTATTTCCGAGATATTCCGATACACCTGTATGTCAGCCTCAAGTTCTAATATGCAAAGTTGTTCAACAGACTACTAAATAGGTTGAGTTGACTTGCCTACTACGCAGGTAGAGACGACAAACGCAGCTCAACTCCAGGTGGTCTTATTCCCAGCTCTATGCCCTTTTAGGCATCCCGCCGCCAGGGCAGTCCACTACTCAGGCTATTTACGAATCCAATGTTCGCTTCTGTGACGCCCCCTGTTCGGTCGCAGAAATGCAACTCTCCATAAAGCGCGAAAACATTTCCATATACACACAGAACAACTTAGACGGGTTATTACCTTATCTCGAGTTGTATCTGGTGTTTTGGACGACAGAGGTGAGAAATCACATGGGCTTGGCACAACCTTAACAGATGGTGAACCAGCCGTCCGCTGATCTGGGTTGTAAGTTATAGGTGCCTTCATACTGTAGGTCTTGGATAAGCGCCCCTCGAGACGCTGTACGTCGCTTGTCCAAATATAGTAGTACAATAGGTTACAGAATACAAATAAAGCAATGATGGGCGAAAGTGGCGATGCAAACGCCAACCGTCATGATATGATACAGAACGTGATTAGAGAATGCAATGGCCCAAACAGATGCTTATGGTGTATTACTTCGGGTTGTTAAGTCCCGACTATGCTGCTATCTATGTATATGAGCAAAGATGGAATTTAACTGGCCTAGTTTGTTAGTGCGTACACGGTAGTCTGCTGAAGACGTAACTTCAATGCGGTAAAGATTTGCATTTTTGGGTTTTTGGGCGAGGCCAGAACAAATGCACGCCCGCCGTCTTGCGCGGCACTTATACAGGGTAAAGATATGCGTTGCAACTATGGCTTGTTTGGTACGGTAGGTCGCAGTGAGTGGGGGGGGATCTGACATCTGGAAACTGTATTGTAGAGGTCCATGGCACACAGCTTAGCTATCCGTGCAATGGAATAACGTCTGTAACAGCTGCGAATCAAAAGTGGCAGCATGTGCCGTATCCCGTTCCAATATGTCGACATCACTGGCACAAAAGCCGACAGAAAACGGGGAGAGGGAGGGGAGGCGGGGAGACGGGGAGACAGGGCAGGGCAGGGAGGAATAGTGAGGGCTGGTCATCGCAGCAGTTGGAGGCGGCATTTCGCCAACGTTGGTATGAACAAACCAGAACCTATCATATCTCTGCTAGTACCAATAACATTTGGAGACAACGAACGGATATGGTCGCTACGAGGTAGCTTCACCGTTCTTCACTACTGGTTGGTTGGTCGATAAAGACGGCCACCTGTGCCAACAGACTTGTTTTAGTGGTGTGTTCACTGCAACCGCAACCGCATGTTCATTCGAACTCAGCGACATCAGGCCACTTGCATGGCCCCAAGCAAGAGGCATTGAAAGCCCTCGAAGATAAATTGTAATCCGCCAGAAGTACTGTAGTATTTGCTATATGCTGCTTGCTGTTAGCCAAGGAGGAAGGAGATGCTTGGCTTCAGCTGAACGCTTTCAAATATACGGTTATCCCAGAATACATACGGTAGACCCATAAGGTACCCTCTTTTCCCCACACGCATCTCGTTGGTGCATGAGAGGCATGGGAGCGACTTCGAGTTCCGTTTTGCGAATCCGTTTTGACGGAATAGAGACAGTAATGTTACATGTTACGTCGGACAGAGTGATGTCTCCGGGGAACAGCCTCACCTTGCGGTGAAGCCTTTCAAGTATAAAAGTACTGTACAGTAGGTGCGGGAAAAAGAATAACACTTACAGTACAAGGTTGTAGAACTTCTTACAATTGTTGAATGGCATGGTCGTACAAGTAGGTATAAATGATAGAATGTGGTTATCAGTAACTGTCTGTATACATTGACCGGTCAAAAGGTGTGAAGCCACCAGCTTAAGCAACTTGACCTATATTTCTTTTCTTTTTCAGGTAAGGCATCGCGGTCCTCATTGCAACTTTGTGATAAGTACTGGAAAGAGGAGATGATAGATCATCATCTCAACCAGCATTACTAAACACTACGTGATAGTTCGTAAAGGTGGGCAAGGCACGGGAAGACTGCATTAACGCATGTACGCAATTCATACTACCTAACAAAGCGGGCATCATGGATCAATAGCATTGTCAAACCCCAGTACAACAGATTGTTCAACGACCAAAAGAAAAGGTCGCTGGCTAACAAATTCCCAGTCCATTATTGCATTTAGACCGACGCCTCATCGCCAAGTCTTTCGTAAAAGGAAGTTCTCGACGGGTTTCAGATGCAAGATCCAGCAGTGTTCCCGCCGCATCAGCCCTGCTGTTCCCGATGCCTGATGCTTGAAGAACGTATCGGTACAGTACAGAGTAGAGATCTGAAGACTGATAATACCTCCGAAGCTGTGTACTGTAATGTCGTAATCCTCCAGGATTCAGATTACCTATTCCGATGTTGCATATTCTCAATTCAGGGCTGACATTGTGGGGGATAAGGCCATTATGCTTACGCCACGCATGGTATACTGGTCATGAGGTTCTTGAGAGCTCGACTTTGGGCATAAGCATCTTAATGCCTCGAGCCTAACATAGTAGGTGTGATCGTGGTTTAAGTCACAACAAGCAATGTCGCACTAAGCCCCAGGTGCCGGGAGTGTCGTTCGCCTTACTGGTATAATCTGGGGCTTCGCATACGGGATCGAGAGTGTTCGATTGCCTGCCGTAACTAGCGACTTGCATACAAGCAAGATTGACGAAAGTGTGAGACCAGTCGTCACAGATCTCCCGAGAATCTACACCAGATGAATGAAGCCGTCAAAATCTGGTCACACTATCAATGCAGCCCTGTCTGCTTTTGATACGGTGTCATGTTGCACGACCATACCCAGGTAACTAGTGTTGTTTTCCCCTAGCGGTATGTAAGAACACAGTTGAGTAGGTTAGCACGCAACGTACGGTAGTGGTGTACAGTATGTAAACATAGACCTTGATACCACGACCCCCCATGGTCTAGGTATACACTACATACTGTACTCAGTAGTATAAGCCGCGTTCCCACGCGATGATGGTTTCCCACTTCGAGCGGCTGTCAAATTTTAAGGACCCCCCAGTCACTGCATGCTCTGTCGACCACGTGAATCAACGTAATCCGGTGAGGTACACGTGTACGTGTCCACCATACTTATACCTAAGGTAGCGGGCTAGCAAGGGAGTAGACACCGATAATTTCTTTTCTCTTATCGTCTCTTGGCACACATGGATCCCCTCGACTGGACGGAATATTCTGTCGAAGAGCGATGAGGGGCATCGTTCGATGATATACCGGTGCTACTTTGTCCCATTCGACTAAGCAAATAGGGATGGAGGATAGTAGCGAAATCTGATATTCTGAATAGCTATACCGGTACTTGTTGCGGCATGCTGTTTACCGCAGTGTACAGCTTGACTCCTGAAACTTAGACACGATCCTGTCCTATACTACGCGTAAACGCGCGACAATATGTGGCGTAAATACTCCATCCAGGGTTAACTAGCCGCCCAACAAGCCACCCAGTCCTATACAGTTATATCTATAGCTCTGGCCTGTCCTACCCCAGAACCTCATAGTTCCGCTCAGGGCTATTGCCGTAAGACAGTTCAGGTGGCATAGTAATTGAATCATATTACCTACTGTGTAGTACATTGATGCTCGGAAAGTGGGGGTTGTTTATACTAGCGAGGTACTTACACGATGATGCCTGGCACTTTTGCAAGGAAGCAAAGATGTAATAGGTCTAGCCGATACTCGAACATGGTAAGCGCGTTGATACCAACTCTGAATTCTGAAATGCCTACTGTACTGTAAGTATTCCCACAAGGTGCTCTGCCTTGAAGTACAGTACGGAGTACAACTATACTAAATAGCCCTTAGGGCCAGTTTCTAGTGTCTACCTAGGCAATGCCTTGCCCAGGCACCTTTACATAAACGCACCCTACTGTAAGTTTGCCGTATAGCCGGTGTGGCTGTTTACCCAAGGCGGTATTCTGTCGTTAGCGTAGATCTTATTCAGCAGAGCGCCATGAAGCCTAGCTCGTTCGACACTAACTTCATCGAGCGCCAACAACCCAAACGCTCGCTTACAGAGCATGGTAAACGAGTCATGTCATCAGGATCTGGCAAGAAGCTTGACTCTTCAAAAAGCCTATTGATGGCACCATCCCACTTCGTTTTCATCCATCCTCACACTCAATCTTATTTCAATTTCTAGGTATGTTGTACCATACACATCAGAGATATACTACCTACTTTATGTAACGGTGAGAAATAGTGGCTAGGGGTATGTGGCTGAGTTTAAGTGGAATTCTGGCAAACTATAGATTCCCCAACTACCTTATTTTACTAGATTAACCTTAGCTAGATTAACCTGGCTCTGCAACAACCCAAATACTTACCTACCTAGGTACTATACAGTATGTACGCAGTACAGTACCTAATACAGTACTTAGAGATCTGCCCACAGTCCTAACGCCCGGGGGTTATTTCCATTAGTGCTGGTTATTACAGTATAGCTGTGGGGTAACCGGTGTATATACCCCTGCTAACTATTTGTAGTCCATGTACAGTGCAGACATGTGTTGTAATTCCAATACCTATGCCTATCTAGATTCCATAACAAGTATCATACACTGTGACTGCCAACGTCCATCAAGCACTGTCTTGACCTCATTGAAGTGTACCCGTACCCTCAACGCTATACATAAATAGGTAAGCAACCCGTGAATCATAGTGCAATGATCCTCGCAATACGAAGCAGCTGGTCGCAACCTGGTTACCTATCAACCCCTTCTTGGGGCTAGCTACTTGAGGGCGATCCCGAGCCCATCTCCTTGTCAGTCTCAGGGGTCTCTCCAATGATCAGCCGTTTTGGGACCCAGCAGACTGGAAGCTCATGACGGGCTTTGACAGGGACAAAAAATGCTGGTTAGTTTTATGATTTGCTCCTAGGTATTATTGAGCAAGCCCACAAAAGCAAATCCCGAATACTACAGTACATCGTCCAAGTACGGTACACTACGTACGTAGGTAATTGCAAGTTATTTCACTAGACCCTCTAACGTAAATACGAAATTCTAGGCGAATGGGCGCATCAATAGTTTCGGCAATGTATGTAGTATAATTAGAGTATTTCTATCAGGTTTCCTATATATGCCTCAGCTTTGCTACATAGGTAAATATCCAATCCAGAGTCTAGAATGGTGCGGTCCAAGCGCTTTCTGTACGCCCATGCCACCCCATAACTGGTTTTCCCTGGTAATACTTGTCAGTTGTAACACACTTGAAACATTCTAGATAGATGGTAGTCTTCTTCCTGTTATATTACATCATATTGGGTACCGATAGCCGATCGCAACTGTCGTCATGATACAGTAGCAGGCCCTCAATGTTACCCAGTAACTGCCTCATTGTCGAACCACCAGCCTGTTTCTAACGTCTATCGCTATCTAAGTAGGGGGGCTAAAGCCAGTCTCCTATTCTTCGTGTAGGTAGCATTGGTAGATATCATGTCTTCGTCCTCGCCGATGCCGATTCGAGGTATGTGAAACGACCCCAACACACGATTTAGGAAAGGGAACCTCCCAAACAATTACGTTTGATCATAGCCCCTTAGTCAGCCCCAACATCTTGATAACCCTCTCGCTTGCTCCTGTCCTGTTAAACGTCTTGCCCTGTGTTCGTTAATCCCCCGCCGAGCCATCGGAGACCGTTAGAAACATAATAGGGTCTATTATGAAACTTACCGTTGTTCAATTGTCAAATGAGGATAGCTACCTTATGTACTGTACCTAGGTAGTAATTAGTTACAGTATACGACAAAAGCTTTTCGTATATCCATCAGCCCAGCCTACTGTAAAGCTGGTTTGGGGGGCCATTCGTGCATCAACCAGTGTTCACGACATATCTTATCTTGACAGGTTCAGCACCCCTAGAGGCACGATCCAAACAGGTTTTTGTTTCGGGTTATCTGTCACACGACATGATTGCCTATTACGTGCAGACGGGAAAGGCAAAGTAGGACAAACTCGTACAGCACGTGCCGAGCGGCAGCCTACGGTAAAAGTAAACATCATTTCGTCGCCGTGAGCTGAGGAACATTGCACCGTGCTTATCAGGGTACAACCTCGCCGCTCCCTGGGTCAGGGCACGCACGCAAGTCACGCACGCACGGATGGGGTTCGAACCCGAGGGCTTACAAGCTCCCGCCGCGGAACGTAGTCGCACAAACACACGTTCCCGTCTCTCGGAATTGATCTGACTCAGCGACGCGAGAGAGTGACCTCCTCCCCCCATCCCCCCCCCTCCATTTGCTGATGTAGGTACTTTTACCTACTTACTGTAGGTAGATGGTGTGTGGGCTACCTACATACCACTCGCTCTCCGCTGGGTGGCCAATAACCCAGCAAGTACGGAGTATATACCGACGCGAAGCAAGCTCCAACGACGCGTTTACTGGACACGGGGCGGACGCTCATGCGGCTCGTGTCCCCAATGATCACCACTCGCTCCCTCAGCTCTGCTCCGCTCGAAACCATCTCATCCACCGCCATTGTCACCCCGTCTTCGCCAACAGATGCCCTTGCGATCGTAGACTCGGTTCTATCGGTGCGCTTTGTGGGGGACGAAGACGACCCGCATGCCGTGTTATGTCATGTGTTCCGGAACATGCCACCACCCACCACACGTCCAAGTCGGGTCGTCGCAGTGGTGCTGCTACTGCTGCTGCTGCTGCTGCTATACGTACAGCTTGCTTGCTTGATTGCTTGCTTGCGTATGGTGTAAGACCTGGGCATCAGCGCTGTGGGGAATGCCTGCCCTCTCCTTCGCCGGAGTGGTTGGTAAGTTGCGCGTCCAGACCTTTTCGGACAACGGTTCTACCCGTCGACGACATCTGACTTCATTCCTTGGCTCTAATATTACTTACGTATCCTTGCAAGACCCTTTTTCAGGTGATGCTGGACAGGACACAATCCAACGAATACAATCGTCCGAATAGGAGCTTTTCTGCTCATTTGTTCATTCATCTTCCCGTTTCCCTATCTCGCACATGCACTCATACACACACGTACACCCAAACAAACATGCAGACGTGCATTCTATTATATTATATTATACACACACACCCCCCTCCCCCCTCCCCCCTYCGCGGCGGCGTTGTACCGACCATGGCTAATTTAGCCGGCGGCGGAGGGGAACTCTTCGCACTGCGACGGATACATATCTCTATATTATCCCTCTGCGAATAGATTCGGTCGAGCGCGGGCCAGTAACCAGGCATACGGGTCGGCCGGGGTGGCGGTCGGCCCCCAAATGCGACTAGCGAGCGCCTGACCAATTTGTCACCCGCGGGTGGGCTGAGATTGGTTCAAATTGGGCTTTTGCTCAAGAGAGCTATCTCACGGTCGGCCCACTGATGCCTGCTCACTGCATATGCTGCAATGCGCGTCCCGTGACCTCGGCGCCGTTGGGGGGATCTTCTGAGACACACGCACCACCACCACCACCACCGCTCCAGAAACATCCCGAAGAGTATAGGTCTGGTCTACTGTAATGCGCCGCTGGCCTGCGTGCCTGCCGTCGTCGTATCAGTCAACAGGCGCCGTACGAGATACCGTATCCAGAGTAGAGTACCAGTTACCTGTTCCCCTGGTAACTCGAGGTTTGGGTACATGTGCGCCAACTACCTAACCCCAGACGGACGCCGTACAGCATACCTACCTACATATTCCGTTAGATACTACCTACCTATCCCGTCCGACCTTGTTTTCTTTGTCTTCCCGGGTCGCTGGCTATATGGTTATCCTCGGCCCTGAGAAAGTTACGGGAACTCGGTTCTTGGTAACTAGTGCATTGTATGCGTCCGATAACCGAGACTCTCGGCAGTGCAGGTTTGCTCCGGATGCAGATGTGGTGTGGTTTTTGCAGCCCCCCGGATCTCGATGATGTGCCCAATGTGGTTTGCATTTGTGTGACTTATCATATTCTACCTATACTATCTCATCCTTCGACGCATGCATCCCCGCGGAACGTGGCTTGTCCATTTTTACCCCATTTTGAACCCTGAATATAAAAAATAGTAGCTATCAGAAGAAAAACGGGCAAATCCCCAATGTGAGAAGGGATGGATCATCTTGCTTGTCTCGAACTATACATGCTGATTAGGACTCTGCATCATGGAGATGGGCGAGGCGTCCTCATTTGCTTGTTTGGCATCATAGTGTATGCTGGCCTAGGTCAGCACCTGACGCCACTCAAGATGAAGGATACGTACCCCAGGTACATACCTACTCTTACACCTGAATCAAGCCAGTCTCATGCCGCCATCGCCCTCAAGTCGACGGACGTCCGCCCATTTTTTGCTTTCCCAAGCATTGGTTCTAGCGTATGAAGCGTATTGAACACGTCCGTTCTCTGTGGCGCGCTGAACCACCTACAGTACAATCCAGAAAAGATGCCGGTCTCTGATTGATGCACCGAGATTCTTAGACAGACAGGGTATCATGCTTACTCATACCAATATAGGCAAACCTAACCTAGGTATTCCTTGATGTATCTAGTGAACCAATATTTATCTACCCGCGCGTGACCCCAACGAATAGAACCCTAAACAGTGAGAAATAATGATGGTAATATGACGCCTCTCACATGCAGCAAGATACCTATGATGAAATTGAAGAGCCAGTAAAGATAATATCCGCTCCTTCTGTGATCTGATAGAGAAGAACCTTGATGCCTGGATGCCTCAGCCTGGAATGTCACATCAGAAGCACGCATCCCCTACTAAATACAGTAGGTATCTAGAATGCAGATGTGGAGAGATATCCACCGGGTATTCTTCCCCACGGGCGGTAAGGATTCCCCGGGGGATCTGAATACCAGACGCCAATCTCCGCTACCACATATTATACAAGGTTTGGAATCATATGGCAAGCATATATACTGGACAAGCTGAGTTTGGTAACTACAACGAGCAGTTTGACCCGTGAAACGAGGCGCTCGATCGTTAACGAAATGGCTCCCGAGGTGCCGGCCGTGTAAGTCGTGCGTCGCAGGATCAGACGAGGCGTCTGTTGCAGCAAGCAAAAAGAAATTCGTCCCCAGTCGATAGGTCATATCACTCCCCCAAGTACTTGGGAGTATCCTGTAGGTAGTAGGTACCTCCGGTTATTCTTGTGGTCGAGGTTATGATCCATGGTATTAGTACATTGGCAATAAACAGCCAAGGCACAAATTCTAGCCCTTTCGTCTCGAACACTTGCATTGCATGGAGAGAAACTGCAGGAAATCAAAGGTTTGTATCGTAAGGCGTTGGAGAACAAAAAAAGATTACAAACAATCGTATGTTTTACATATTGGCGAGTGCAAGCAAAAAAAAATTTTTAGCCACGATATCTAAGCCTGCTTGCTGGCCTACGACTATATTCTATGCATATATTGATATGATAAGCTTTTATATCACCCGGCTAAATGTCAAGGAAAATAATAAACTCTTACGTTGTTTCTGTGTATGCAACATTTACTACTGATATCACATTAAGCTTTATTTATCCTAAGATACGGGGTGTTGGGTAAAGAGAGAACCGCCCCCCCCCCCCCCCCCCCCAATAGAAGGAAGTATGTCTCGATAAGGTAAATTAATGTGGTCACGAAAGGCCAAGTAGTCAGGCCTGGTGCTGTACAATAAGTAATAGTGTTGCCAGATAGTGGGTATCCAAGAAGACTAAAGCTCGAGGGAGGACAAAAGTAGGTGTGAAAAGTGTCTGTGATAGCCAATAGGAGGTCTTGACCTGCACGCATGGCATTTGTCTGGTGGCACAATTATCGATTCGAAACTCGATAACCTTTCCTCCAATAAAACACAAAATGTTGCCCCCCCCCTATGAGCTCTCTCACACAAGGTAGTAGGTAACTTTTAGTTTCGCATGAAAATAAGGCGAGCGCGAATCCTCCCACCTTCAGCCCTTCAGCCATCGTAAGAGCAACCATGGGAACAAAATCGTCTATGTTTGGAGAAAGAAAAATATTTGCATAATAACTCGGTAGCAGTATGACATGCCTACTAAGCTTGCTTTGTCTCGATGATGCCACGCATACATACACAGTGTTGCGTAACTATTAGATGTACATTGTGAGGATATCGTGGGTTTATCCGTGGGGGTACGGTAGGTAAGGACATTGGTTGTTGCGCGAGGCGGTCTACCTACCTACCTAAACCACTACGAAGTACATGTGAATTTGTTACAGGGATGGGATCGTGAGCAGCGGCATCGTAACACCCGTACATGAATCTGGTATGAATTAGCTGACGATCACCTTTTCCAACCAATTTCATCTCTATCCCCAGCCTCGTCCCCTGCGTTTTTGTTGTCTTTCGGGTGGCAGTTCTTCACAAGCGATATTTTAGACCCGGAGGAATGCCATTTCTGGTCGCATGCCCAGGTCCCCTGGCTATTCGACTAGTATAACTGGAGTACCCTTGGTTGGGGGGCACCGTAAGATCGACGCAGGCTATAAACTTTCTGTCATCCTGTCATCACCTACCTATGAGAGGTGGGTTTATTGTCTCTCTTTCACCCCCTTCCTCATTCCCGGTGCCTGGGACAACAATCGGAGTATAACATGCATCCGCAGGAGCCCGGGGCCACCCGGCAAAGCTTCTTTTTCGTTCCATCGAAAATCTGTACAGGCATTCCCCTGGTTTACGGGCAGAGAGGTTAGAACGGAATAGGGACAACTTTGCGACGACGAGTGGGTTAGTGCGGTGTGGTGTAGATCTGTTGATGCCCAATGGCTCTGGAATGGTGTTATAGCATCATGGGGGCCCCCGTAGTTGTCGTTTGAAACGGAAGGATTCTATTTTTGTCAATGATTGGGGGGTCATGAGGGTAATTGTACCCCGCGGCGTTTTAACCTGTTGACGTGCCAAATGGTGCACAGACTTGGCCGCTGCAGCTCGGTGCTCTATAGGGCAGGTTTCGCGATATCACGTTTCAGTTTCGCGTTGTTGGGTTGGGCAGTGTTGGATAGTACAGTACCATGCTGGAATTCCCATGTTACTAAGACGTGCCCGTTGGTAATATACCGGTTTTACCCACCTTTGGCCGTGGATCGGCTGGCGAATCAACCCCCCCAGCTTGGAACCCGCCCAACGGATATCGCTTCGAAGAATCATCAGACGACCAGCTTCCCTTTTCAGGAGATGCCGATACTTGTTCCAGGCTTGTGTGTCAACCCAAATTCATCGTCGGTGACCTGGCGATACGTCGACATCCTTGACAACTTGAGCATCGCTCGGATTTCTTATTTTTGGGGCAGGGCAGTACAGTGGTCCACGAGAGGCAAAGGCGCCTCAAGAATCGGTGAGGCCTGGGTGGTTCTATTGGTGCAATTTGACATGCTTCAAAGGTGACTTTTCTGTTTGGGGCTATATGAGCCGACCTTTAATTATATGTGCTGTATTAACGCACACAGACAAGAAATAATTCTCTCGGCCTAGACATCACGTCTGTGCGAGATGCGAAACGCATCCGTAGCGAGCACAAAGGTGACTGTCTAAGCAAGCTGCATGCCAGTGCTACTCAATCTTTATCAGACCCACGAGGCCGCTTCAGGCGGCCTCGAGCTTCGTATCTAGACGCGTCTTTGAACCCGAACACCTCAGCTTCCTCGGCCTCGCCGCCCGACCGCTCTCCACCTTCTCCCACTTCTACGCCCTCCGTAAACACGAGGTCGCCCCTCCTGCCCAATGCTTCGCGACTGGCTTCCTCGAGCAAGATACCGAAGGCTAGAAGCGCCGTCTCGTCCATGCTTCGCTCGCTACGCCCGCCCCGCTCTCACCGCGGATGGTCTGCTTGTTGGCAGGTAGGTCTCTGTAAAAGTGGCTGGCGTAGCTGTGGATGGTCTTCAGGAGGTCACTATCGGGGAGAATGCCTCGCCCGCCACCAGGGAGATGCTCATGGGCTTGGTATATATCCTTCTCGGCGTAACGGACAGGCGCGCCTGCACGCTTGAAGAGCACCTCTTCGGGGGCTAGAGTAGTGTTCCGACGTGACTCGGGAGCATTTCGCCTGTGGTGTTTCACGGGCGGTCGTTGAGACTCATAGGAGTTGATGGGAAGTGTTGTTGTTACGCGACCTAGATAGGTAACACAATAAGCAGGGCTCGCCAATGAGAATAGCACAAGCACAAGCACAAGCACAAACCTGCAACAGCGTCATAAAGGCTAGCCTGTCTTCTCCTGAAGACGGGTTCCTGATCGCCGACAGCAGACCCTGATCCTGCATCGGTTGCATCGGTGGCATCGGTGGCATCGGTGGAATCAACTCGGGATGGAGGTCGTATAGAAGGCTTGTCGTGTCTTTTTTTAGATGACATTGTTACGACAGGTCAATATGAGCCCACCTGTCTCAGCCGGCCGGCGATCTTGATATGAAAGAACTTGGGGCAATGTTACTATGTAGAATCATATTCGCGACCACAGATAGGTCAATTCAGTACTGTAGGGTCTGTGTTGTCTGCCGTACCATTTCACTGCTATTTACGCCATCAGCATTCTTTTTATCAAGGTGTAGAATGAATGGTCCAAGACAGCTAGCTGAGCTGTGGGCTGGTGGATTCCGATGATGGACGGAGCAATCAGATAAGCTGCAAAGCTACCCCTCCATGCTACGTACCCACAACAGCTCTCCAAGCTAGACCCTGTTTGGACTAATGCACAGCAGTACAGTACTCCGCTATAAATTATAATGGGGCATCTGGTGGTGGAGAACTGGAGGTGGAGAACGGGACGGGACTCACCCCACCGAACCTGGAAGGAGTCAAGTCATATTGAGGCGTCATCGTATTTTGGTTCAAATGACCTGTTACAACAACTACCTCTAACCATCACCATCACGACTGTGGTACGCCAGTGCACATCCTCAATCCCTGATCCCCAATCCCCAATCCCCAATCCCCAATCCCTGATCCTCAACCCCCCGATTCTCGAAGTCCCGCCACTTTCGAACCATCGAGATCTATAGCAGATGAATGAATCAGCTTCTCCTTGAAAGGGCCGCGGGCGCAGCCGGCCCTAATGTGTTCGCCCGGCTCCAGACCACGCGTCTGCTCACGTCGTTCCAGCCCGCGCCGCAATATCGCTTCGATGGCGGTGAGCGCGGCGTCGCCGTCCACGATGGCGAGGCCTCTTCTGCCGAGGCTGCTACGTCGATCTGGGCCCACCAAGCTGGCGTGAGTGCCCTAGCCCTCGAGCGGTTCGATGGACGAATGTGGGTTGTATCTCCCCCCCAGAGCCTTGCAGGTTTGCCCGCTCACACATGCACTATCGCAGCCTTGTTTCGGGTGGCTCAGATGCCTCAATCAAGCTCTGGGATCTCGAGCAGTGCGGTAATCCGTCTAATCCGCATACCTTCACGCCTGTCGGTACCATTCGCCCGTCAGCCCAAACCCACAAGTTCGGCATCACCCATCTGTCTTTCTACCCCTTCGACTCAGCCGCTTTCATCTCTACGTCCTACGACCAGACACTGAAGCTTTGGTCGACCGAGGAAGCTAGATTATCAGCCTCTTTCGGTCTGGGGTCCAAAGTCTACACGCACGGCATCTCGCCTATTGCTTCACACTTACTCGTAGCATGCGGGACTCAACATCCCTCTGTTCGGCTTGTAGACTTACGCTCTGGCTCTAGCATCCAGTCATTAACAGGTCATGGAGGCGCTATTCTCGCGACGGCGTGGTCTCCTCGGCACGAACATGTGCTAGCCACGGGCAGTGTAGACGGGACGGTTAGGATTTGGGACATTCGCCGAGCAGGCGCTTTAATCGGCATGCTTGATCACGAAGACAGTCTTGGTCTATACTACAATGGACTACTGAGCCAAGATGGTAAAGTTAGGATGCGTGCTTCCGCTAAGGCCCATGTTGCCCCAGTAAACAGTCTGACGTGGACCGACGACGGTAGCTACATCGTCTCGGCTGGCCATGACAACCGTATTCGCGTGTGGGACGCCGCGACGGGCCGTAACACGCTCGCCAGCTTTGGACCGAGCGTCCGGAACTCCCAGCTAGCTAGTGTGACCATGTTTACCTCGCCTGTGGGCCTGACCCATCCGGGCAGAGAACTTCTCTTCTGGCCAAACGAGACAGAGATTCTGGTCTGTGATTTGCACGATGGGCGCATAATCACGAGGTTGCGCGGCACCGGTGCCGCAGTCGCCGGCCGTCCGGTGGATCGTCGAAGAAATCCGAGCGGTCGGTGAAGAACCGGATCTCCAGCATTGTGTGGCGGGGGGGCGCCGGCGGCGGGGGGGCGGCTCCAGCGGTGTCGTCATGGGGAGGGACGAACATGCCGGGGGGGGGCCGTGTTTTAGCGCCCACCTGGACGGTCAGATCCGGGCCTGGACACCGCAGCTTGAGGGCACGGACGAAGATGCCGGGTGACGAGGACACTAACCTCGACACAGGCGAGGAGAAGGTCCGGAAGCGGAAGGCCCTTAACGATGTCTATAAGAGTTT
>NQIM01000583.1:0-22945 GCA_003426235.1 Xylaria polymorpha
GGTTAACAGGCCAGTTATATATTTACAACACTTATTTACTATATTAATCAATTCCCTAACCTAAATATCGGACTAGGAAAAGCTGTAGGTATAAAGACTCAAAAGCATATAATAACTAATGCACACTCGGTATTAGCGGCGGCCCGGGTAAAGGTCGGTGCAGCTATACCCTCGGGCTCCTAAAACAAGCTCCTAAAACATGTCTCTAGAGCTAAGATCCTACTAAAATAGGAAATTGTTGGCTCCAGCAGTTAAGTTAATCAGCAGTACCGTTAATGCCAATGGTAGCCCACATTAGCAGCCCATCATCAGGGTCCTCGCTTAACATAACATAGTCCAGGAAGGGATCATAATCGCGGCTTGCCTGCTGTGCGGTTAGGAAGTCCTCGGTGTTGTAAGTCAATCGCATCGTGTTGCGCGTATAGGGACTCATTCCCTCGACGGCGTTGATTAGCTCCTGATCAAAGTACAGCTGCCCAACTACAACACATGGGGTCAGCAATTGTCATTTTTGGGCGTATTCTCTCTGAGCGTTAGGATCGCTTACTATGATTGACGCTCCCACCCGTATACGTTCCGTTCTCGAGAAGCTTGCCGCCGCGGTTGGTGGTCACGTGGATGTGGTTCACGCGTCCCTGGTAATGTCCTGGGAATAATGTCTCGAAGTTGGCAACTCCCTCAAGATCTGAAATCTGGACACCACGTAGGAATGTCGTGTTCAGACCGGCGCCAGCCACGACGCCCGAATATACACCTGTTGAATTCGCATGCCAGAGATCAACTAACATGTTTGGGACGGGAGCGCAGCTTGAAACGTCAACTAGTATAATAGTTAGATGTCGTACTTACTTCAAGTTTACCGGGTGGCGGGGAAGAGCGAGAGAACTCACCAAACTGAAGGTCTAAGTGCACTGGAATCCCTTCCTGGCCTTCGGTGATGTCTGAACGGATGAACTCGCCGCCCACCCAGTATGGCCCGATAATCGTCTCGGGGGCGAGACCTATCGTAGAATTGGAAGCAAATATTGTGCTATGCGGTGTCGACTTCGACCAGTCACCGTGTGCGTCTGTTTGGTCGTGGCATGTTTGTAAATATTCATCTAGAATATCCTGATTCTGCCTCGCTCGCATACGTGCTAATTTCTATAGTTAGTACCTTCAAACGCCTTCTAACATTATCCTGCGCGCCTCATGGCAGATCGGTGATAACGTATCAACATTGCCTCGTTAAGAAAACACTGACATACTGTGCTCGATGTCTCGCTTCTCACGAAGCTCGGCCGCCTTAGCAGCACGTCGCAACGCCGCTCTTCGCGCCATTGTTTGCCCATTCACGCTACTCTTGCACTTCGCCAGCGCGGCCTCCGCATTTCGAATCCCAAGTTCATTGTGATGGAGATCTCTTCGGCGCTTGGCCGCATCGTGATGTTCGCCCGGGTGTGCGAGACCCGCGCCGCAAAGGGCCGCGAGTGACAGAAGCCGGAAGCTCACCATTGTGATCGTTTCAATCAGGCCTGTCGATAATTACGTCTGCAGGTGCGCTATGATTACCAATTGATGGGAGACGATCCCTCTCTCGTCTTAATATCATGTCTCTCTCTCTCGGCACAGAGCTTAGGATTTTATATATAATATACATTCTGCTGCTTCTCGCAAATACTTTAACGGTATTAGTCGAAGCTATCAGCCGGCTACAGATAGATCTCAGCCAATCTCCGTCTTTGGAAATCAGCTTAGCCGCGAATTGGAACATTACGTGGACCTAGCAAATCATCGCGACGCCGACTGGCCAATTTGATTGGTATTGGTTGAGGTTTGTCGGAGGGTTTTCGTGCAGGATGTGGCACGACCTCATTTAGTTGCAACTGCGTAGCCCGTTGTTTCCCATCTGCCGACACTTTGCTCGATGACTTGATTACGTCTACCCTGGCACCTGATATTGTATATATCCTCGGTGGTGCCAGAGGCAATCTCCAGTTTGCGTATATGCATGTGTCTATAATAGCCCCCATGCGGCCTGGGGATTTTATAGGGTGGGCGGCTGAATTGCCCGGAACCGTGAGCGTGGTATTTAACCTAGATTGGCCGTGGCGCTGATCACTCTCGGTAGCACCTGACTCCAGGGCCTCTTCTCCCCTACTGTACTATCTAACCTGGGAACTATTCTCAACCTCACTTGCCTTGAATGTGTGCCGAGCCGGGGTATTACAGAAATGCAGAGATTGCTTGAGGCGAGTGATAGTATAGCTTTGAGAAATAAGTTATAGCATTTACCTCGGTCCGACAGTAGCCCAGAGGTACCGAATCTTGGACTCTGGCGGTGTGGTTTGTCTGTATATCTGTTCCCCGTAAACCCATTGATTGAACAGTCTAGTCATGTTCGCAGGCAGTCAAATCTCTCAATTATCACTTAATAACCATGCGGAGCCCTATTGCACAACTTCTAACAGTACCCAGTTTGGCCGTAGATGCATCTGGTGGAACCAAGTATTTTAAACTTGCTTCGGTTACCCCTTATCAACTTATTCCTCACTTCCAAGATAGTAGAACAGCGCAAAGCCTAGCTGAGAACTAGACGATAAAAGTCTAAATAATCCGAACCACTCACCGCATATCTACTCTCCTATTAAGATATCGAATTATCGACTTCAGAACAGAACCTTGGAAAGAGGGGGTTCGCATGCGAGTATAGCCGAAGATTGCAAGGGCGTCCTGGTTAGGAGAGTTAGGTTTTTTCTATTAAGGTTATATAGGATTCTATGTAAAATTCCTCAATAAGAAACCTACGTTCCTCTGAGGTCTGCCTTCCAGGCTAAAAACCCAGACATACCTTATTTACATAGATATTATAGGGGGAAAAGTTCAAGAAAGGAACGAATGGCCCTGGTTGGATTTGAACTAACGTTTGCGGTTTCTAGACGAGAAAAGATCATACGCCGGGCTATACCACTACCCCACAGAGCTTTTGATTTTGATAGTTTTTATTAATTTCCTATATCACTCCTTTACCTTTGTCCCCTTTTTCTATCTTACGTGAAATTTCTTGACGGGGAAACCTACGAGATAGTTGTATTCGACGGCAACAAAGCGAGACTAAACCTGTTTGTACATATTGGTGCCGTATACCTTATGCTATATACAGATTGACGAATTCTCTTGAATTTGGTGTTGCCAAATTGTGACAAGGGCTTAAGATCAAGGGCTTGGAATGATATTCAAATTGCATAATAATCTTCTGTGCAGCCAAGGGGCCATGTAGATCTCTGGCTCCCCTTCTACAGGGCGGGCGAACTTCAGTCTTTATGCCTGAATAGCTTCGACTAAAGTTGCCGACTTACGCAGACTGTCTTAGAATGATCTAATCGGCAGTTTACGGCACATATGATTATTTACATGATATAGAGTGTCCCAAACTCTCGGGTTTGTGTGAAATAAATAGCCTACGAGAAAGACTACTTCTTGAAGCACGAGGTATTAATTACGTCTAGGGCCATATAGATGGTACCGAGACGGAGGTATCTTTGCTTTGATGGTCTCCGAGTGCGTGTGAGTGTATGCAGGGGAGCCCGATTAACTCAACCCTTCGTATTCCTACGAATCCGAATTCCTTCTGGCCCAATCCCCGCACAGGAGAGCCTTGAGATTCGATCAAGGGTTGAGCATTTTCGTAATATGAAAACTAAATTCTGCTGTGAAAGTCTGTCTATGCTGTAGCCATCACTCTAGCCTTCCAAGCTTGAGACTGGCGTTCGATTTACTGCCACAGCACACGTATTCATGCTCCTGGATGCTTTTATTCTTTTCTTTTTGGAATTATTATCTTGAGCCGATGGGGCGTGTTTAACCAGAAGTTGATTATGGTACCTACAAAAGCACGTACTTATAAATGCCGCGTGCTAATTAGCTAGGCAATAATCACCAAGTTTAGATTACGATGTGAGCTGTAGGAACGTGTACCCAGCTTTATTGTAGAGTTATTTATATCTACCCCCGAGCTTATTCTTGTCAATTTGTAGGCAATCGATTGTTTGATTGTTGATAGGGACCACTTTGTAGAGAAGACAGCAGAGCTTAGGTCATCCCGAATCACAGACAAGATCTGCGATGTGGCTGTTTGTCCAAAGAGAATGTTAAGGGAAAGGGGCTCAAAATAAAATTCGATTCGAATCGAAACATTTCCGTTTTTGAAGATAAGAGAAAGGCGTTAACAAGCGCTAGCGTTGACGTTATAATTGCGAAAGGTTATTGAATTCTTGAAATAACATATGACAGCTGGATTCCAGTCATCAATTGGATTATGTAGCAACACGTAGGACTTATATTCCCTGTAGAATATTCTGGAATGCTTAGCATTCAACTTTTACATGTTAACATGTTCACCAGATCTGCTTGCGAACGATGCGAATCTTCTCAGTAGTCGGAGGCGATCTTGACCATCGTTCTTATTATAATTAAGGAGAGTATAGGTATAATAGCTCTATGTCATAAAAGGACCGTTCCCATTCATTAGACACTCATAATCCGAAAATCTCGCCACATCCCTAGCTGAAGCTCCAACCCCAAAGCATCTGTGAATACGGGAGCTTAGACGCAGTAAGGTAGGTTGTTGATGGGCTTGCACTTGGTTCCCTTGGGGCAAACGCCGGCATCCTAGTAGACGAAAGACATATACGTTAGCTTCGGTGTGCATCAATGTTTGAAAATTTTAGCGTTCGCCATTACTCTGGCTCAGGATGAGGGGCGGATAATTAGTGTGATAGAGAAATATTGAGGGTAGGGGCTTATGAACCCGCGGGGCGACGAACCAGGAATGTTCCGTCGACGTTGCAAACAAGCCAGCCCGAGTGATCAGGCTTGCACACATAAGAAGGGGGAGTGCACTGGGGGCCGCCGGTGCGGGCATCCAAGCCAGTCGAGGCAGCCAGGGCAGTAGCAATAAGGGCGGCGAAAGCGAAGGACTTCATTTTGTAGGTTGGGAAAGTCGTAGGAATATGTCTTTGGTATGTGAGATTGGGATTTTGGGTTGTTGAGATGGGTTGAGTGCGATGTTGTGATGAAAACAAGGGATGATGTGATCTCTAAATGGGCGAAGACCTGCACGTTTTATACTCGCCAGAAAGCCAGCTACGAGGCTTTTATTCTCTAAGTCACTATATGAATCGACAACTAATTGGCCCGTAGGACTTTGCTCTTCTGTCTGCTCGTAGCGTAAGACTAAATACACGCTATTATGGTACAGCACATGGAAGTGTTCAGCTTTTGGGATGTTGCGTTAGGCTGGGGTAGTTCACCGAATCATCCCAATCGACCTGTAAGCCTCCATTACGATGTTGGCGCTCTAGGATCGCCCAGAACTCGTAATGATTAGAGCTAGGCAACTTACTCTCAGCTGTTGCCCACTAGCGTCGTGAGATCCGTGTCACCCGATCTAGTTAGTAACAATACGAAGCCCGAAAATTGGCTAACGAGTAGCTGGTAGCTGGTTCTATCGTCGGCGACATAGAGAGAGCTGTCTGTTGTAGGAACTCGTAATCGCAAAATAAAACTGGTTGTGGAATCCACGTGAGATTTTGAAATGCGTCTATTATTCCTAAGTCATGTGTCTGTCTACTGAGTACTGTAATCCCCCGCAACACCGCCGTCAGTCATCGTCAGCCTCACCCATATCAGTAATCGGCCGGCACCAGGGTACGTAATAGTATGGGATGACCGCATAGCCTACCTATCCCGACACTTAGCCGAGATGGCTGTGCATTGGGATTACGGTCCACAGGACTATAAGCCTACGGCAGTCCCTACTAACGAATCAAGAGCTGGCTTCCTATGACGTGGGTGACTTGGAACGGCCCTTGACTTATTCAGAATCAGGAGAATGTGGTTCCATAAAGCCGACGAGTACGAGTAATAGGTTGAGCCGGCAATATGTTGCTATACTTGGATACCGCTAGCAAGCAGGTGTTGGGTGATCGGCGTTTCACTCTAATAGTATGTTCTTTTGTCCACCTTACTTTGTCGTCTCCAAAACGAAGTGAATCCAAGTTTGAGAAGTCCTTCGGAAGCAGTGTTTCATTATTTATTTGACGAGCCGATCTGCGATGATTAGCACGGTATCGTTGTGTAATGTCGGTATCCCATAGCCTTCGACCATAGTACCGACCCCTGTTGCAATCCTAGCACTAGGAGGTGGTTGTCAAGGTTCGTCACGTTCAAGGTAGTCTGGCGAAAATGGGGACAGCGAAGGTTCATTTCCCTATTATTAGAAGGTTCAGCCTATTGAGCGTCGCTCACACTGTCCTTCTTGGCCCAGCGTTGTAGAATTATAGCAAGGTTCTTGCTTCCTACAACGACACACCAATCACCGTGAGCGCTCCAAGCAACTTGGCGACCAACAAAGTCCTTAACAGTGATGTTGCTTTGTGCGTGAGCTTTCACGGGTTCTTCCACCCGAGTCAGGTCATACTTTCCTTCCCACGACTCAAGTGTTTCTTGCCCATAGTCAACGTTGACGTCAACATGAGTTTCGGCGTCTACACTTCCCGTGCGGCCTGAGAAAACCGAGTCCCTATCGCTTGCAGCGTCTTTGAGTTTGTTGACGGTATCACCTTTATGTCTGTGTTGGATTGGCACTAACCATCCCGGACGATGGATGGGCTGCAACTGATCCCGAGCTGGGTCCTTTAGATCATTTATGAACTCATGATAACCCAATAAACGTGCAAGATCCCAGAAGAAGATAGCCGAGTGGGCATTCCCGAAGGCGAGAACTGGGTGTTTTCCTTTATGATGATAGAGCTTGAAACGAAGGTAAAATTGATGACCGCAATTGGGTGTATAAAACTGAAGTAGTCGGGTATATTGTGGTGGGCATGATGAAGCTGTCACTGGTGCGAACGCCGAACGAGTCAGACGTTCTGGGTCGCTTGTCGTTGGGGCTTCACTCGCAGTAAGGGGCGGATCTTTAGATGAGAAACCCTCAATACGCCAAAGCACGATGATATCTTCGTGGCAAGCCCGAGATAAAATGAGGTCACCATAGAAAGCAACGCTTGACAAGATGTCAGTCCTATTCGTAGCGGGTCCCACCATAATAACACGTACCAGTCGACAATGCCACTGTGCACCTCAGAGGTAAAGAAATGGGGGTAGTGAACTGAGAGCGGCATCGGTGGATTTCCCATCTGCTCTGGCGGTAGATCAGGTAACGTCCACTACATAGAGTTAATAAGCACGATCAGTTCGCCGCGCTTAAGTAATACATACCAAGCACACAACGTTGTCATGACCGGCTGAGAGAACATATCTGCCACTGCTATGGAAAGCCTGGAAGTTATCAGTCATACTGACTCAGTTGAGACAGAAATCAGACCTCAAATAGCCAGAGAACTCACCACTGTCAAAAGATGCGCTGTGTGGCCCTCTCCTGCAAGTACACATACACATGGTTGCTTCTCCCATTTCGGGTCGAGGCTCCATATACGAATAGTGGTGTCGTCTGATGCCGATGCAATCAAAGAACTGTCTGTAGGACATGTAGCGAGATCGTTTATTTCCTAAGCATGCGTGAGTTCAATTCCATTTAAAGAATCTTCTAAACTCACACCCCCCATGACCCTTGAGCGCCTAGACGTTGTCGCACCTTTTGTCAGCGTGGTTTATGCTGTTTTAATTAGACACCGTAGCTTACCTTCACCAGCGTGCCTTTTATAACATCGTACACCTTGATCAGAGCATCCCGGCCAGCAACGCATAGCCAAGGTGCTTCTGTCTCTGGGTCTTTTGACCAGGTGCAGCTACAATTCAATGCGTCTTTCTGCCTAGGGTTACCAAATAGCTGAGTAAAGGGACTTTTGGGGTACCTACATCATCATCTCTGAATAATTGAACGAGCTCATACGGGGGATTTATCTTGTTCGAGAGTCGATATATGACGACCTAATCGGGGTCAGCTTTGCCTTTCGCCAAATCGTGCATGGGGAACGAACGTGTTTCTTACTGACTGCAGCAAAGACGGGATCATGTGTGGCATCTGCGTATGGGTAAAATTTGACATCAAAAAACTCTGTCGCTATGGTTTAGCATATCTGGCCATACAACTAACACGGCTCCCGCCGTACCTGTGTCTTGATCATCTGCCGACAAGTATTGAAAATCATCCTAGGAATCCATGAGACAATAGTCAGCCAAAAAAACCAAAGCGCTACTCGAATATCAGACAGCACAAGCAGCTCACCTCAAAGCCTATGGAGGCTCTTAGCCGAGGTAAATCCCACTCATCCTGGTTGATAGTTGACGGCATGGCGATTGCGCTTAGCCTTGGTTGTTCCGACGAATGTTACAGAGGTAGTTGTGACTGCTACGTATGGAGATGATGCAGTCCCGGGGCTAAGGAGCTAGGCGGTCTTTTCAAATCTTTCGATGAAGCTCAAGGCAAGAAAGCGTCATAGATTGGCAGAAGAACCTCCTTCCTGTCCCGTGCAAGTCAGATAGGTGGTGTTGATCAGTTGCAGGTGTGGTCTAAATGTTGAAGTCGTGGGGCTGCCAATACCCGTATCCTCACTCTGCGGCTGACAAGGGAGCTTGCGATGCATGTCAATGACCAGTTGATGGGAAGTGAAAAAGCTCAATATCGCGGCATGATAGGCAGCGGGAGGGAAAGGAGGGAGATGCTACGGTGGGATGCTGGTAGGGTGTTTGCAAGCACAAACATACCTTACTAAGCTCAAACGACATTAATTAATGCAATGACTGAGCCTCTTGTGGCACAGTGACTGGCTAGGTACCCTTGCAAGCGCCACAAGCACTCCATATCAACTGGCATTGAGTGGATCACAGGCTTGGTAACACCTGGCAAGCTTTTGCGGTCGGTCGGTGACTGACTCTAATTAAAATCCACAGTGCTCTTTACCCTCTACCGTAGGTTAACAACCCTTTTTCATCCCATAATTACATGGAGCAGGCGTTAATTCACTTATACTCAATATCTCGTTCTTTCTGTCTCGGTTCCCCATGATCATTATTGTGTGTTGATGTGCGCGTTTTTCTAACATGACAAGCTAAATCCAAATCTGCATTGAGTTTCAAGACTCACATCTTTCAGATAATCCTACTCCTTAAGAAACAATCATGCTATGCACCTCCCGACATGCAGCCTTTGGCTCGTTCCTGTTAGGGGCAAGTGCTACGTACTTAATTTATCTACTCTAACAGCATAGGTATTATCTATATTATTACTAGTCTCAATTTATCTTTATTACGATAGCCAGAAATAACAAATAAAAGTATAGTCCCCATAGAAACATACTGTTGAACAAGCTTTGCGGGACGCAGGAGGCCTTAAAATTCATAAGTAATGAGATGGGCCTAAGGTTATAACTCACCGAGACCTTGTATAATGATGACAAGAACCTTTCGATAGTATTAGAGCGCGTTTAGAGCCGTACGTTTGAAGTTCTATTCAACTAAGACTAGCCGAGACCTACACCGTTGCGCAATATATGAACCTGAAATATTTTGAACAAGACATGATTTACTAACATCGGAGAATTACAGTAGAGGAATTTAGTATATATGCCGTCAGAGGATACCCAGCTAGCGTGGCTCCGTTGTTTTGGCCAGAAATGCTGCCTTTGATAAGATAGATCGTGAAGATCCAGGCTTGGCTACAAATAATCCACTACGTATGTCTCCTTGCCACTCCCAAATGACTATTGATCCTCACCGCGTATAAGTATCTTGTTGTCGGAGCTTATGGAGTTTTCAGTTTCAGATTCCAGTGCATCTTGCTCTATGCAAGCCTGTTAGAATGTATTAGTTATAACTTCCCATAAGATCATTAGTTAAGGGACATCAACCAAAGGGTCTGGCATTGGTACGTTGATTGAATAGATACATCATAAAGATAGAAAATATGTTGACTTAGGCTATTCATACGTCTACTTGAAATCATCACCCCCAAAATAGTGTCGCCAGGAACACGTGTAGTCGGACGTTGTCTTAGAAGCCAGGCACACGAATATTATCTTGCCACATGCACGCGTACCGGGGGTCATATGCGCGGCAAGTTGCCGATCAGATCGGAAGATCTAATCTGATCCCGCCCCACCCTCTGAGACAATCTGTAGCCGAGAGTGGGCGCAGTCGGCAATTTGGGGGAGGCTATTCAGGCATAAAGACTGAAGCTCGCCCGCCCGGTAGAAGGGGAAGCCAGATATCTACATGGCCCCCTTGGCTGCATTGAAGATTATTGTGTCTGTTGACTCATCGTGGCGGTGCAATATATCCAATTGAACAATAGATATCGCTCGGATAATAGTATTATTCGGTGTATGATGAACAATGGGGATGCGGCGGAACAAAGCTGAGGGGTTGAGGGGACCAAGGGTGTTGCTACCACGGATCTACTGTATTCGCCAGATGGTTGGGTGAAGAATAGAGTACTGACCTGACGTTGGAACGTGGCCCGAGATCTGTCAATGCGTGGTGATGGAGAGTGTTTGTTGATTGGTCTCGCGTAGTTACACGGGAAAGAGGTGGCAGTATTGACGGCAGGGAGGCTGGCGGAGTGATGAATTGAGATAGAGACTGTGGAAAAGACCTCAAATACAACATATCAGTGGTAAAAAGCTACGTCAGCTTTTGAAGCCCCCCCTGCGCAGGGACCCCTTTGGGGTTTCCTAATCGCAGTTATCACGATAATTACGCCTGCATCAAAGTTTTCCCTGGGCTATAGACCCTGGTACAGCTAGAGCAATCGGCTCGCCACTATTACGTCTCCTTTAAAGTTTCCCCGTCTATAAGAACGCCTTGTCTACAAAAATGCACGGTAAGAAATTTCCGTACGTTACGGCTTAAGTACACACCTCACCATAGCCCTCCCACAACCTAGTTAAAGAAGAATTATATACAAACCCCCTTTATTTATTGAATTTATCACCATGTTGTCATTAATAGAAATACTAAAATTACTAGATTAAAACTACAATTAAACAATCAAACAACAGTTAATACTACGTATACATAGCTAGTAGATACCTACTCAAGGGGCTAGGGGTGAAGGTCGGGGTTATTACGGTTCGCTAGCCGTTAAACATATTAATGGAATAAATGTATTCGGCTTAATAATACTATTGATAATTCGAAGGGTTTGTGGTAGTTTTCCCCTCGGCGGTGCTCGTTGAGAAGAAGGTTTGGCCGTGTGTAGGTAGTTCACTAATTATAAGAGACCTTGCACGGGTAACTTCCTGTCAATTACCTCTAATACAACATATTAGTCCCTAAGATAAGCTTCATGCCTATTCATTAGTTCAATAGACTGTTAAGTGATTGTTAGCTCCAAGTTTATCAATAAAATATAAACCACACAGCCTCTCCACTACAAATACCTGCGCCATTCTCACAGGATCTCCGTAAATTCAAACATCATCCACGCAAATAACACTACAGACACCTGCAAAACCCATGCCTTATTTATCAACCACAAACTAAAGCCGACTAACGAATATGGATTTCTTGCTTGATGCTTGTGAAGGTCTAGTGGCAAATGCCACTAGCATTCCTCACGACGATGCCCCAATCCCACTCACCGACACCAAACGCTGGCAATCCTTGTTTACCTAGGTAGTTTCCCCGCCTCCGAAGCAGAAAAATGGTCGAGCAGCCGACTTTGGATCAGTCAAGCCCTACAATATCCTTTTCTTCGCATCTGTGTTGACGATGCAGAACTCTGTCCTATCGCCGTCTTCGTTTTCGCCTTCGTATTTGAGTGGTGGATGGCCAAGCTTTCCAATAGCTTGAGCGGCAGCGACGGTGGGTATCTCTCCCTCGAGCTTCAGGAGGAATCGCATGTTCTTCGATGTGGCGACAAGCGCCATTCTGTCACCCTTCGCCTCCTTTGAGCCCGATTGGCGATTCTCAGCCGCCGGGGTCATGGGTTGTGTGAATGGGAGGCGCTGAGTTCCAAGAGCATATTCGTAAGATTCCTTATCGAACCCCTTTGCACTGCTCTTGACCGCCTCCCAAGCCAAGTGTGTGAGACATTCGCGGCCAAGGTTAGATCTCCAGCCCCGAATCTCCTTTCATTCGTCTTCCGGAGGCTGAAAAGGATCTCTCGGCTCTCTGCCGCTTTCCCACACTTGGAATCGACACAACCATGCCGCAACATCGGGTCGAAAACAAGGAACGACCAGCCCCGTGACAAGACGAATACCCTGTATGGTACTTCTCCTATGGTACACTGGCCAATAAGGATATCCCAGGTAGGGTTCTGCAACGACCTGATGGTATTGATCAGGCAGTCTTGAGGCCAGCATACGTCCTCGGCGGCAAACTTGCAACTCTTGGGAAGTACCGAGCTTTGGTCCATGTCACACGAACGAACCCGAGGGTCTGGGACACCCGATATCATGTAATTAATCATATGCTCGCGGCAACTGGCCTAGATCAATCAGATCAGTTCTTCCGATCTGATCTGATTGATCCTGATCTTCTGAAGCAGTTTGCGAAGGTCGGCAACTTTAGGCGAAGTTATTCAGGCATAAAGACTAAGGTTCGCCCACCTAGTAGAAGGAAGGCAAGAGATCTACATGGCCTCCTTAGGTGCATAGATGATTATTACACATAATTGAATATCATTCCAAGCCCTTTATCTAAAGCTCTTGTTACAATCCCACTTAGGCAATGCCAAATAGCATTATGACCTGTTACATGCAGAGTACCAAGGGACTGGATCCCACCCGATATCATGTATATAATCATATGAGCAGTAAGCTGCCGATCCTGATCTCTGAGGCAAGCAGTGCGAGATCGGCTAAGCCGGCGATTTAGGCGAGGCTATTCGGACATTCAAGCTGTAGCCCGCCCGCCCGGTTGGAGTAGGGATTAGCCTTCATGGCACCTTTCGCTGTATAGAAGATTTTTTACAATGCAAATATCCTTCCGATCCCTTGACCGCAGGCCCTTGTTACATGACATCTGAATCGGAGCTTCTACGCTACTCAGATTGGCGATGAGGATGTGCCTACCGTCTACTTTGGCTAGCTTAATTCTTGCTGTCTACCCAGACGGTTATCGACTCCATATGGTGAGCTCTCAGGCATGAAAGGGGTTAGTAATCCTCTCAGTTTTCAGTGACCTAGAGCTGCGCCGACAATAATAATAAAACTGTCAAGTAAATAAACACGCCCTCAGCTCTCATTTGATATGAATCTTGAGTGTTAAATACACGTGAGATTCAATTTACCTATGAATTATGTCGTGAAGTAACTCAGTTTGCCAAGATTTGAAAGTGAAAAGCGGAGTAGATTTCCAAAATGCTCTCACGCAACTACCGTATGTTCCTGAGGGCTCCAAACCCCCACTTTAACTGGAAACTCTGTCAAAACAACCTTCCTATGCAGATAAGGTTAGCGTGTTGGAGGAACGTCAGAGGCTCCAAGAACGGTGAATCGATAAGTAAAACTCATCGTCCCTAATGTAGTTACCCTCGGTTATATCTATCGGCTCTAAATTGCTTCAACTTCCGGGAGAAAAATTCATACGAAAGACATATTGTAACATACACTACCCCTTTGAAACCACAAAGGGGTAAACTCAGCAGGCAGCTAGGGCGGTGGTATTTTGTAGCAGTCAAGCAGGTTTTGGAATAGATGTTAGCATGGGAAGGCGCTCTGGCTCAGTTCTCAGTTATAGTTTATGAGAAATGTCTCTCATACTAAAGTGTGTACCTAGGTATATAAGGGTGCTCTCTACACAACCAGTATCTCTTTGAATCTTCTGACTCGGCATCTGGCTTGGTTGGCGATAGGCCATTAAGGTATAATATGCCTTTCAGGAACTAGCCTAGGTCTAGTGTATCACTCGATTCCAAGGTAGTTTCCAGAGCACCTACACTGATTTCCCACGTATCCGAATGTTGTCGTCGCATTATGCCATCGCGAAATAATATTGTATGGGATGTATCTAAAACGAAAGTGGCAATTCGCTGACCAGGTGTTCACTAGGCTTACCTCTACACCTAGGATGCTGATGTGACTTAGTAAGGAATTACCAAAACAACGCTGCAGTTCACTAACCATTATCACGAAAAGTAACCTTGTAGCACCCTGCCGCCTAAACCCACTAAGCCATGCGGCAAAGTCGCCGGCAGCGGAGAAGATGGCCTCCTTTTCGTCTTTGTATCCTTTAGGTCTCGTATCCCAAGGTCCGGGTATAACAAGAACATACTAAGCCAGTATTGAGTCCTCTTATGGCGGGTAATATTCAGGTGTGAATGGATACTTACTGATGTACGTGCCCAACTCACAAATGCCAAGATCTCACTCCGGTTGAAACCAACGAGTAGAATGAGTATCCAGAGCCAACGGGTCAGGCGGATTCAATATTAAATCAGGCGTCAGTCCATGTCTGTCCGCCTAGTTGTCCACTCCTGCAGTCGGGATTCTGCCGAAGTGACTTGGTTGCTAGCTGAAGGCGAGGGCCCGCACCTCTCACAGTGTATAGTCCATGGTACTTTGCCCGATACTTACTGGAAAGTACCTGGCTAATGAAGAAACTTCCCAGCCGCAATTAGCGCCTGTGGCAACGACGGTACCCTAGATCCATGTAAGTAGATGTCGACAGGTGGAATGGATGGGTGTGTACGGAAATGCGCAAGATTATCCAGCCCTTGAGGGCAGGCCAGCACTCGTCACACGTGCTTGCTTAGAAAAGTAGACCGGCGTGTTCTCTGAGCCACCCCTATTGTGTCATCGGCCTTCCTAGAAAGAGACTACTGATCTACGCACCCTCCCGTATCTACATCCCAGGGTCGGAGCGAGTGAATCACAATCGTACATCCGACGTGTCGCATTGCAGGGAGACACGCCCAAACATCCATGCTACATATTACATGTCACATTTTTGGGGTACTCTGTGAGAATGGCGCCGCAAGTATATCCGCCTTATCAACAAGCGAAGGAACCAAGACATTCCTACTCGGTATACCTAAGTAGTTCTATGCATGTGTACCCGCGCCGTTATCCCGCATTGATACCTTAGAGAAATGTAAAGCAGCATCAAATTTGTTGGACGTAAAATTTCCGTATCACATACGCTCATTACCGTTCTGGATGTGTCTAACTACGAGGTTGGATAACGTTCCAGAGACGATTGGCGGTAATAAATTCGGTGCGGATGCCAATAGGGGTACTCCGAATTACAGGTCAACGGTGACCAAGATAGTGACCGTACCTTAGCTGTAGCGACTTGACCGGTTAGATTAAAATGAATAGGGCCGGCTAACGAGAGTTTATGGTCATCCTTCGCTGATCTCTGTTAGTATTATTAATATTTTGTTCGACTAAGCCGTGCTTATCCTTCAATACCATAAGTGGCAAAAGAATCTTGGAATACTACCCTGCCACTATTATTAATTTGAGTAGCAGTCGGAATTTTTGATTAGCCACCCTAGACTTGTGTGAATTAAACGAAAATCTCCCTCAATAACCCCTTAAGACTCCAAGCCATATCCCAGGTAGGACCGCGATTTGATTATTAGTCTGACGAAATACTCAGATGTTTGTATTAATGGCGTTGTTGATAATGTATATTTTCACCTGTAGTCGCTCTTCGTAATGCTTAAAAAGACTTTTGCTATATAGTATGCTAATGATTCAAAACCATGCAGGGGGCCGTTCACTAACATGAGCGTTCATATCTGCATTATGTATGTACTGCATCACGGTTTTGTCCGTGTTTTAACGTGCTTCTAACGAGCTCTGTACTCAAATGTTGGTAGCTTGACTACTGGCTTGGCCTCTGGCTTTGTAGGCCCTTGTTCTGATTTCCCCAAATTCATTAAAATCAGTGAGCACATCAGGCACTCAATCTGCTCACGACTTGACTCTGATAATATCAATATAGATATCCTCGATGACCTATTAGCCTACAGCATTATAACTCCCTTAGATGATGAGAGGTGTGCTATATTTTGCCCCCCCCCCCCCCTATAACTTATACAATCTCGGATCGCCTTTGTGTATAAATAAATAGACAGCAATCATACAAGTGAGATAATTTGCGACCGCACAATACTAAAGGGGTAGAGGGGACTTTCTTATACCATGAACTGCCTAGTAAGGAATCTTTTGGACTCGCTAACCGGAGTTGCTAATTAGAGTCCGGACAATGGTGATGATGCACTGTCCACTCGCAGACTCTTTGCGTGAGTCACGTAAAGCGAGGCGTAGGTTGGCAAGGAAACCTGACTGGGAGTAATGTAAATTTTCAATCGAGGTAGTTCCGTCAGCTCTAGCAATAGTATTGCTAACTATACTAGTTGTAAGGCTCTTACCACGCGCCCGGAGGATTAAAGCCGATACTAAGAATTTTCTCATAAAATTCAACGCGTCTTGCGCCACCCTTTTCGTCTTCTATCCGCCTTTGTAAATTCTTTTCGTTTCTATGTCAAGGTCTTTTTCTCTGCTAACTTTTTATAATCTAGAGCGCTAATCGAGAAAATGGTGTCTGTTATAAGGAGTTCTTAGCCTGGTTAATATAGATAGTCTTTTTATAGACGGCTATTTCTAGAAGCTTAGCATGGCAGATGCTTTGTTGGTTTATGCTAAGGAGGCTCCTGATTAGCCGTTTAGTAAAGTAGGGCAGGTAACCCTATATTAAGGGGGTATAGTAATATATATTTAGTATATATATATAATAAAGAGGGTAGATAGAGGGGTTAAAAAGGGGATAAATAGGGGTTATTATAAAATATATAAAATAGGAGTTAAAAAGGAGTTATTATTATATTTTTTTTTAATTAAAAATTTTGCTTTAAATATATTTATTTTGTTATAATTAAGTTATTTTTTATATAATTATATAGTTTTTTAGTCAGACTAAATAAATATTGTTACGAATATTTTTAGTTTAATAGGTTATTATAAAAATAGTTCACTAATATATGACAATCACCGTGATAGTTTTTAAATTAGAAAATGCAAATTAGAAAATATATAACAGTCACCAAGTTGGTGACAGTCATGGTGATCATCTTGGATACCCCCCCCCCTGGCGCTAATGTAGGTAACTACTGTAGAAATCACTGATAACCAAGAAGAAGAAGGAGCTGGAGCAGGTCTCTCTCCATGCTTCCCGGGCTGACACGGCCGATCGATGGTGTACATACATACTTACATACATACATACGCCTGCACCCTCCCCAAAACCACCGCCCGCATACTGCAACTCCCTCCGTCTTTCCGTATTTTTTGATCTTTTAGACCACCTTGCCTTGCCCTACCTGACCTTACCTTACCTACCTGTGCCATGCAGCGCTGGCCATCTAGCATCTAGCATCTGCTCGAAACCCCGTCCCTCCTGGCCTCTTGTCCCCACCACCAGCCCAACACGATCCAGATCCACCATTCCGGAACTCGCTTTCTATCTTTAACTTTACCTGCGTACTTTACCTATCCAGTCTAGTCTAGCGCCATCCGGTCTCGCCAACCAAGGAACGGCCCGAGGACTGCTAAACCCACTATCCTACACTTCCTTGCCGCTACCTTACCTACTCGTACCAACTAACAGAACAGCCTCGGGTCCGTCATCGTCATCATCGTCAATTTCGGTATCGGAAGCAGAAGAACAAGCGAACCCACAAACAGACAGGACAGAGTGGCCACCCAAATAAAATGTATATTACACCTCGGCAGTGAGTGCGTTGCCATGTCTACCCAACGTTAGCGCCCGCTTGTAGTACGTACCTCGCCTTCAAGATGAGATTCCAGCCGAGTCTATCTACTCTTAGACCGCCATGGCTCGCGACGTGAGCTTCCAGACCACCTCGCTTGACCGCCCGGACGATGAGGACAGTTTGACGGACCCCGATGATTACTCATCCGTCTCCGATGATGATCATATACATATCGGTGTCTCCCCGCGCCCCCCCGCTGCCGCTCGGGTTTTCGAACAACGCCATATCCAAGAGCCTGCCGTCGAAGCTAGCTGGAGGCATCGTATCGCGGGGACTTGGGCCAACAGCTCGCAGCCAGTCAGCACACCCGCAACCAAAATGGCAGTATCAACACGCGTCGGGCCCTCCACCGCGACCGCCGCCGCCGCCACTTCCACCTCCTCCTCTCACCCGACCAATATCAATATCTCTATCGCGGCCGTTAGATAAACAAGATAAACGGCGTAATGACTTAGCCGAGCCGAAATACGGGCATAACGATAGGATCCACGGCAATGACCGTGACAGTTTCTTCAGTTCTGTGTGGGGCAGCGGAGAGCAGGAGGTTGATGCAAAAGGGGAGTCAGACCGCTTTCGGCACCTGAGGGAGCACTATGTCGAATTACAAGATCAGCGATCATCGCTATTAGCAAAATTCAATACAGCCCAATCTCGGCGAGCCCATGTTCACAGATTACGACAGAGTAAGGATGGGGTTGATCGGAAATTCATGACTGCTGCTCGAGCACTGCTTCCCGATAGTACACAACTACATCAACTTTTCAACGATATGCAGGACATTCATAAAAAGTACCAGGAAGCAGAGGAACGCCTTGAGGAAGTTGTAGATGAGCTACAGCAGGATCAAGAGGGTATGAAGTCGCAAGAAACGGCTTTCTATCAGGCCGCCATGAACGTGTTGGGGCCAGCTCTCTTGGATATTGACAAGGACCAAGACAGTCCCTCGGTTAAGAGTGAGGATGTGTACTTGCGTGGGATTTCTGGTGATCGTCCAGAGATCATCCATCCGCTTTACCAGAAGCTACGCACGGCTTTTGGGGAGCTGCAACTAGCTAAAGAGCTCCTAGCAAATACGCAGATGAAGCGAGCAGCACTTCATGCTTGTAAAACCCAACCGTTGACGGAAGATGGTCTTGACTTACTCGAAACTTACGGAGATGCTGGGAAGAAGAAGGCGCTCGAGTTGAAAGCCATGGCACTTATGACAGAAGAAGACGTCGAACAACTGCAAGAGTATGACGTGCTAGAGCAGGATGCAAGGCAGGACATCGAAATATATACGGAAAAGGTAAGAATACTACAAAAGGAGTGTAGAGATAATGGCGTGTTACCCTCGTCCTCCTATTTTCATCCAGAAGGCTTTAAACTGGAGTCTTTCTACCGAGATGAGATACGTCTTTCACCTGGTCCGGTCGACGGCAATGATGAATCTGCTACTTTAGCACATCCGGTCTTCCCCCTGCTCCTCTCTAATCCAACACACCTGCTCCACGGGTTCCCACAGACCTCACTACAATCCCTAAGAAGAGCTCTTCAGCTCCCGCTTAATACACCAGTAAGGGCAAAGCAGGTGAAGGAAGCTGCACGCGAAGCAAACATGCACTCTCTGCTATCTAGCGCTGAATCAGAGGATAAAAACGAATACATCAATCGCTGGTTACTACACAAGCTCCATCATTCCGCCATGGAAGCCGAGCTTCTTTGGACGACGTTCCGATCTAGGCTAAAGATCTTGGACATCGACCGCTGGCAACGGGACGTCCTTAATTTCTGGTGGCGCGACGAGCCCGTTTACCTTGCATCAGTGGGTATCGGAGATAATGATACTGACAGAGCCTCGAAGTTTGTGGGCTCTCGCGTGGAATTTAACACACTCCCTTACTCGGACTCTGGACAGTTGGAGGGTCTAAGGAATTGGAAGTTGGATGACTCATGGTTATAAATAAATAAACACATCAGCATGTCCAACCCAGGGAGTAGCACTCTGCTCAACACGACCCCTAAGGCAATGATTCACGCACATTAATTATATCGAGTCGCGGCCGATGCGATAAACAGTCTTTTTATTTCCCTTTTTGTATTCCATTTGTTGAAAGCAAGCGCACCAGGTTGACCTGCAGAACACGATGATACCCACAGGAGTTCGGATTATTGTATTTTCTATGTAATGACCCATCCCGTCCTCGGTTGTTTGACATGCAGCTGGCTATAAGCCCTGAAGGAGTCTGGGGATTCGAGTCGTTTAGGATAAGTTGTGTGTAAGGAACCTCGCAGCCGGACAGCAGAAAGGTCGATGGCGCGGAATTGGATTCCGTCGCCATCTCGTTGCTCGCAAAATATGTATAACTCGGCAATAAATTATCATGAATCCATGCCTACTACAGTATTTCAAAGACTCTCTTTTGAATTATTCTCTGTACCCCTTAACGGTTAGTTAATAGCTTTAGGTCTGCCTGTCCTACCGGCCTAGTCAGAACGGGCCGTACCGTCGTCCCCCGTCAACGTTTGCTTACAATCCGTTTCTACTACTACTACAGTATAATCTGGCCTTGTCAGTCGGCTTATTGTTCCAATACTTTAGGAAGTGTGGGGCGAGGAGGCTCGACATTCAAAAGGGCGACGAGTGACTTTTCAACGAAGCTGCCACGTTAAGATCTACTTGCTCCAATTCGACGGCGACCCCAGACCTCACACTCGGGTTAACTAGGTTCAATCTCCCCGGACTTTGTGGATGGGACACACTTAACTGCCCGATGCTATTGCATATGTAGGAAGTCCAAATGCGTGCGTGCGTGTGTCACACCCGAGTCTAACGAAGAAAGACCCACATGGCCGTCGAACAACTCGTTTTTCCTCTTGGGCTCACTACTGTATACCTACCTTCTACATCTTCCCCGCCGGCTGCAAGTCTTCAATGGGTAAGGGTCAATGTTTACCTCGATCCTTTCTACTGTATGTCATCGAATCGGTGGAGGCATCGTGTCCAACGTGGCACATTCCTAGGTAATCTCATCGCAGCTTGCCCGCCAGCATCCCCATTCATCGAATATTAGTCGGGGTGAGCTGGCTCCTTCCGTAATCCTCCATACAGTAGTACCAAGGAGGGGTGGAACTACTGTCATCACGATAGGTTGTGTCGCACTTCCTCCATCGCACTACTGTATGAAACCCATGCAGGCACATTGTGGAGGGTCAGACAGACAAGGACGTTCATTTTAATCTAACTATCCCAGTGAAGTCACGGGGCTTTTTATTCGACGCGACGACACTACTCATGTATGTTGGTCTATGCGCATACATTCGAGGGACTCCAGTACATGACTAGCTTGGACCAGCAGCTACTTGGTGGGTGGGAAGATAACGACACCCCTCAATGCATGGCTGACGGGATAGGGACGAGGTATGGTGAGAGAAGGAAAGGATCGTTCATGATTAGACTAGTGGCGCCCTGTCCGTCCAATACATGATCCGTCGAACCTCAGGTCCGAACCGGTGAACGAACGATGGCGCTCGGCCGATGAAGAACTGGACATCCACACACATTACAGTAGTGTATACGCGGGTGAGACGTGAGCGCTTGGAGCGTTCAACTCGGTTGGGGTGTCCAACTCGGATCGCGGTGCACAACTGGAACATGAGCCAGCGCTGGGATAGGTAACTTCTCTCTACTCTGTCCCGCTAGTCCGGGTCGCTTTCGACGGCGGTACGACAGAGAACGAACGGACAATGTGATGGGACTGGGGTGGGATACGAAGACACAGACGAGACGTCTGCTGCAAGGTACGCCGACGGCACGGCTCGAGAATTTTCCCATATTCCCTTTCATCCCTTTCCGATGAAAATACAATCCTTATCCGATTGGGCCTCGTTTTGCCGACGAGCTCCGTTCGTGTTACGGGTTCTCGTCGTGACCCAAACGGGTTCCACTAAGATGCCCTGAATGGCATTATACCGGTATGTGACAGCTCCAGCATACCGGGATCAAACTGAGCGTCCAGGGTTTAGGGAAACGTGGGGTATATGATTACCTGCCTACATTACCTACTTGAAAAGGCAAAAATACTGTACTATAGGTAAGACGGGAAAGGGCGACTTACTCATGCGGGTCGTAGTCTAAATGATGCATCCCATGAGAGGCGTCGACTCCTCCAATCTCCTCGACTGTACAAGCACAGAACTTACTGTCACTGTTTTCCAGCCTACCTACTGTACCTACCCACCTTCGCCTGACCTTGGTAAGCCGACAAGTAAGCAGACCTAGCCTATTGCACACACCAGCCTGCCTGAGCTCCAAAAGAAAAGAATTTTGTTTTTTAGTTATTACATTTGAGGTCTCTATAGAAACCTCATAGACTCATCTGTCCGTAGGGTAAAACATACAAACTTACTTATTAATTAATAAGCTAGAATAACTTTAAATTCGAATATTCTAATTATATACCCTTTGTCTCTATATATAATAAGTTTTCGACTGTGCATTAAGCAGCATTTCAGCCACCCTTTAGTGACCCAGTCTGTCGCGATCATTTATGTAACCGACGATCTGAAAGTTTAAACTTCTTTAATCGTTTTCACTAATATTGCCAAATAATCAATTTGATTATTCTATATCTCTGTCGAGTTATACCATTTTAATCTTTATTTTTTCATAAAAATTGCATAAAGATTTATACTCATGGGACTATAATTAAATACAATATAATAATAATTAATTTCTTTTATTTGAATCTTCTACAATTCACTGTTTTTTAACTAATCTTTTCTCTGTTTGTAGGGCTCTTCTAATAGCCTTTTCTCCACAATTTATAGCTTTAGCTGCTTCTACTATTGAAGAATATTGTCCATATACAGTTCTATCTAAGTTGTATAAAGTTAGAGGTCTTGTATTAACAATACATTTATTTCTACTTTCTTCTGACATAGGAGGTCTATTTAAAGCTGCCTGTCTCATTTTCTCTATTGTTTCTAAAGAAAATTGTTTTACCTTTATTTAAATTACGAATTCTTTCACGTCTTTCATCACTATAAATATCTTTCATTTTTTTACGATCTATTTCAGTATGTTTATAACCAAAGCTAGATCCTGCTTCTGTTAAGATATTATAGTTAGGCAATAATAACTTTAAATATTTATCTTCTAAATCTAATAATTCTTTATTATTTTCTTTAGTACTATATTAGGATATAATTCTAAAACTAAAAAAGCAAAGTTTTCTA
>NQIM01000584.1:0-22833 GCA_003426235.1 Xylaria polymorpha
CAAAAGAATCGCAGGTTTATATAGGTAGGTGTATTACGAAAATAAAGTGGTTGGGGGTAGGCCGTGACATAGTGGGCCGTAGGGGGGCAGGTTATCTTAGACGGTTAATATCGCCTTGACTATCGGCAGATCCCCACGCCTGACGGGGTGCATCTAGTTTTACACAACACGAATAGAGATCACCAAGGCAACAGTCGCTGATTAAAAAATCCCAATTGGTAAACTCACTTCTATCTAACCACCGTACAAAACATTCTGTTAATTACTTAGCAGTAATATCATCCTAGCCCTCTAGGACTAGATGGTTTCTTAGTATATTCATATCTCCAGCCTTAACATTCTACTTCGAGTTACTTTGTGGCATTCCCCATCATGGCTCTGAAGGTCTCCCGTCCATCCTCCAATTTCTTGATCCGGTCGTTGAGAAAGTCTCTTTGGCTTCTGACGGAGAGCGGCTCGGAAGCAATGGCTTCCACTTCGACATTCGACATGGCATTGACAACGACGGGGGAAAATATGTTCTCAAGACCACGGATAATATGCCGTTCGATGACTTGGGTAGTAATGTTGGCGACGAAGGTCTTGTGTTGCTCCTGTCAATTGGGTGTCAAATTAGCAACTGACGATAATACAGTGGTAGTGATCTTCAGCATGGGGGAAACTAACCTTATAAATGGCAAACAAGCAGTCAAGAGCGTCTTCGCAACTGAAATTTTCCATATCTGGATCAGCACCCTCCGAGAAGCTTGCAACAACCTTCTCAATATCGGTTAGTCTGCGATCCACCGTGCCAGATTTCAAGGCACGAGTAAGAGAAATTTTCTGTCTATCTTGGCGACGCTTGAAGATAGTGTCTGTGTAGTAGTGATTGTAGTTAATCGGGAAGAATCTATTGTCCTCTATTACCCGGTCCAGTTCGTGAAATGCGGCTCGGTGGCGATCCTTCAAAGCATCCGAGATCTTGGAGGACCACAATCTAGACCGTACATCTTTAGGCGCTTTTGAACACAGCAGAACGCTACAGAACTTCTCGCACACTCGCGAGACTTCTTCGATATGGAAGGTTGCAAGCTCCTTCCAGCCACTTGACTGCTCCCAGAACAGCTCGCCGATCAGGAGGGGGTTGAAATTTCCGACAAGCTCCTTGCCTCGGGTGCGAACGAGAACTTTTCGAACCCAGTCGAGCGCTTCTTCCCTTGACAGCTGAATCGGGCCTGCATCGTCAGGCTCGGGTGATTCACTATCAGTCGACGGTCCATCAGAGAGGTCGACTTGAAACTTGTGACCACGTACACGGAAGTTTTCGGCGAACTCCATATTCATTTGCTGAATCACTGCTCTTAGTCTAACGACAGCGGCGTTGGACTGAGAAGAGAAATCATCATCAGAGTTGAAACGGAAAAAGTCACCCTCGTAGTGTCCGTTCACGGCCGCTTTACAAAGCTCGTAGTAATCCAAGCTCAGTTGCGCTAAATAGGATTTACACTCCTCGGTCTTGGATCGAGGAGCTCCGAGAAGCTTTCGCTGTTCTTGCGACTCGCGTAAGGCTATCTCGAGATCCTGTCTGAGCTTGGGCAGCTCCTGCTTGATATGCTCAAAAAGGAGCACGCTCAGGCGAGTCCTCAGCGCGTCAATTCCGACACACTCCTTGGGTAGGGATTTGAAACCGGAGGTGCGGAAGAATGTTGTCTCCGCAGAGTTTCTCGCAAAGAGTGAGAAGGCGCTTTCTTCAAATTTGCGGTTCCTAAGTACATGCCAACCGAGTTTGAAGAACACGTTTTCGTTGCGAGCTAGCTCGAGGAACTTGCTCTCTGATCCGGAACCAGGAGGGGGTATGTCTGGCTTGGTGATAACACCGAGCGTTCGATCTCCGTGAGGATCTACCTGTCGAACTTTCTTCAGAATTGTCTGATTCGCCACGTCGTTCGCAGCAGACACGACGGCAAGACAGATTGTTCGGGGTTGCGAGATGTAGTGATCAGTGATCTCAGCTACGAGATCTACATCTGCGTCGGTCACTCCTCGAGTAGAGGTGTGTATCAACCCCGGAATGTCAACGAGGGTGAGCTGGGGACGTGACGGGCCTTCAATTTCGATGCTCAGTGTATCTCTGGCAAAGGCTCGGGCCGGGGCCGAAGTATCTACCTCGTCTTTGTTTGCAATTCCCATGGTAGCCATTGCCAGGTCCATGATCCTGGGCAGGTCGCCAAAGTCTGTAATAGACTCAGCAAAAGCCTTGATAGACTCTTTCTCCTGGGGGGATCGGGCGTCATCAGGGATAACTCTGATGGTAAGGGTATTGATGGGGCCTCGGCGAAGACTGATCTCCGTGGCAAACCGGGTGCACAGGTCGTCGTTGCGCGGGAAGGGGATCTCCGTAAGAGCTTCCAGAGCAGAGCTTTTCCCTGCCGACTGGTCACCGCAAACAACGATCTGGGGGAGGGATAAGATGCTCTCGAGTCCGCATTTTCGAACCTGAGCAATAGTGTCAAGGACCAGACGCTGTTCGTCGGTCTGGAGATCCTCGAGGGAAGAACTGATACAAAACTCTTCGATCTGATGAGGAGTCTGTGGGCTAGTTGAAGAGTCAGAAAACTCTCCTGGTGACTGCATTTTGTCGAGAATGCAAGAGGGTGCTTGATAAAGCAGAGGTTAGAAGTCAAGAAAAATAATAGAGGACTACAAGGTATTTATATCAAACCAGCGGACAGCTGCGAGAAGGTTTTCTCAATTGATGACTATGACACCCCTATGTACAATAACTTCTAATCACAGTTCAAGGATGCCCTCATCGGCAAGCACAGCTTTCCCCAGAATTAGCGCATACGTCATTCTAGGACATAAATACAAACGGATCGAACGAGAGGGCCAATCAACGTGAGTGGCTGCTACGTACCGAGTAGCGCATCGAGATGCCTACGGCTTCCTACGGTGCCGTGTTTGCTTGCGGTGCTGGCATCTCGTAAACCACTAGCATCGGAAGAAAGAGTGCAAGTACTGCTAAGATAATGGTATTTTCAGAAGAAACTATCCTCTGAGCCAACGGAGCAGCTGCCTATAACCTACACATAGTTGTGAAGTAGACTGAGTCGATGACCACCAGCTTCTGCAAACGGGGGGAGATACGAAGCAAACAGAGGCATGTGGTCTACCGAATATTGAAACGCCATCCTCAATTATTCGTCCTTGGTTGTCAATGTACCGCGCCCGGAATGTTCAAGCTGGCTGGCTACTCACCAGCCTTTGCATTTGCTTTCCCGGCCGTGGTTACCATTCTGTTTGTCCTCGGATATAGACTTGGGCGAGCCAGCCCACCCGTGTCTGTGGCTAACCCGCTATGTCCGAGTATTGTTGGGCGTTACAAGCCTCGGTTTATACATGGCACATGTTCTAAGCCCAGCATCCGAAGCAATGATTGTTTGCTTCCGTATATGATCCATGTGAACAAGATCTTAAGCTACACATGGTTGCCTATCTCTAATACACTACGCCTATTATTGCCGCATGGTTGGTGTCCAGATTCATGCCATTAAATATAGCAAGTATTTCAAATATGATTACCTTATCGTTCGCTATTCGGTCGTAATCCGCGCCTCTGCAAGCTAGATATCAGAGACAGGAGAAAGGGGGGCGAGGAGATATCGAGTGCGTCCTACTTCGAGAAAGAAATGAACTGGGCATTAGTAGTGTCTGCAAGTGAGGGCTGAATTAGAAAGTTGCATTGTTAGCCTGCACCAGCCTGCGCAGGAAGCCGGCGTGGCGCCCAATGAAACGCTACTACAGTCTGATTGAAGCAGTCGTTTGACAATATTTTTTTCAGGCTCAATCTCGCAGCCGTAATCACCTCGGTCACCAACGAAAGAGTTTCCTTGTATCTCAGCGATCCCTTTTGGAGGCTTGCTTAACGTAATGAGCTATTGTCTTGCCGTCATCAAACTAACGTTTCCTCTGCTTGTTGAAACAAGGTATAGCACATCTACGCTGCACAATTCGGTCTTCACGCAAGATTTATTAGTGCGCTTTGGGAACCGATTCCCCAGTACACAGGGTGTTAACCCTTCGGATTTCGTCAGCAATTATTCATACTACGGTGTCGTGTCGTTGAACTTCATCAGGACGAAAACTCGGAATTTTATGTTTCTTTTCGAGACCACAGTAGGTGAAGTAGGTAGTTAATTTTCAAGCCACGCTCTGTCTCTAGCGCAATGAAGTCTAGGTCGTGCACAGCCACGAATATTTAAGCTCGGGATTCGGAGTTTTTTTGGGGTTCAAGCCCCTGCACTACATCTGGCTATGACGCGCCCGGTCTCTTGGCCGTGTGGGGTTATCCACCTAGATACTGGAGGGGTAAGGACGAGAGCTCTGCAGACATCTCAAACCTTTGGACTTACTGTAGTATTGTTATCAAAAAGCTACCTGCTAGTTGGTACCTAGTCTAGTCCCAAACTGCCGAATCGGAGATACATTGTCTAGGTAGGGAGGGGTGATGAGGAGAGTTAAAGCGTGCCAAACGTCCCGACGCACCGGCGGCCGCAGCAACCCACCATCATCGGATGAAGTTAGATAGACGGTGGGACGATACCTATATATCTACCTAGGTATATATCTATCTAGGCATACGGCACACCCGACTTTAATATTTATATCGTGGTGGTCTAGAGCGTTACTTAAGTAACCGTTAGCAACGAGATATTAGGCACTACTTCGTCTCATCATCGTGTACCCCTCTTCGTGAAATAAAGCTCCAAGCTCCAATCTCCCCCACCATCTCTTCACTTACATCCCCAATCCAACACCTACCTACCTACGTATATATACTGTTCCAGACACAAARGGTCGAAAAAAACCAGCCAATCAACCTAGGTACACAGATAGACAGCCGAAAAAAAACAAATAACTTTGCAAAATGGCCTTCGAAATCAAAGCGCGCATCAGCACCTTCGGCGGGGAGCTAATAAAGCTATCCCACCCCTCCACCAGCACCAAGACACCCATGGCGGTATCCATCTACCTCCCGCCCACCACCAAGACCACCGCAGCGCCGGTCCTGCTCTATCTCTCCGGGCTAACCTGCACGCCGGACAACTGCAGCGAGAAGGGCTTTCTGCACGCGACGGCATCGAAGCACGGGATCGCGATCGTGTACCCGGACACATCCCCGCGGGCGCCAACATAGCCGGCGAAGACGACGCGTACGACTTCGGGAGCGGGGCGGGTTTCTACGTCGACGCGACGGCGGCGCCGTGGTCGGAGAACTACAACATGTACAGCTACGTGGTATCCGAGCTGCTGACGTCTCTCTTCGACGCCTCCCTATCCCCACCGGGGCTAGACATCGCAGGAAAGCTAGACAAGTCCCGCATCAGCATCACGGGGCACAGCATGGGCGGGCACGGAGCGTTGACGCTATACCTCAGAACCCAGGCCTGTTTAAATCCGTGTCGGCGTTCGCGCCCATCAGCAACCCGTCGAAATGTCCGTGGGGGGAGAAGGCGTTCGGCGGGTACTTTGGGGCAGCAGACAAGAACAAGGAAGAGGAGTGGAAGAAGCATGACGCGACGGAATTAGTCAAGGGGGACAGCTGGAAGGGGAACAAGGATTTGAAGGCGCTGATCGATGTCGGCACCGGCGATAACTTCTACAAGCAGGGCCAGCTGCTACCCGAGAACTTCGAGGCCGCGGTCAAGGAGGCGGGTGTTGGTGGTGTTACGGTGCGGTATCAGGACGTGAGTTTTTGCCCACAAACGACATAACTAAGTAAGGTCTGAACTAACATGAAATAAAAAAACTGCTAGAACTATGATCATTCGTACTTCTTCATCTCGACCTTTGCCCAGGACCACGTTGAGCACGCGGCCAAGTACCTCTTCTAAACTAAGTACTACCTACCAACCGCCACAACCGATAGCGGAAAGGGACTTGATCTTATCAATCCAGGTCCCTTTTTTCAATGTGATAAAACGAACTAAAGAAAGGAAGGAAGATATGTCCGCGTCATCGATATGCCTCAACCAAATAGTTCAATCGCCTACATATTATTATGGGTAGATGGGTAGGACTTCGGTTAGGTTAGGTTAGGTTAGTCCATTGAAACGGAAACAAAACACACTCATGACCTGCTCACGTCATGGTTCACATGGTATTCCATTGCACATTATCATCAAGACCACCGACCCTCGTAATATCATAATCCAGAATCTTCTCATTCATCAAGCTATTCTCACCAACCAGTCCATGCGCCCTCCACCCCTCTCTGTAAGAAGCTCGAAATCATATATAGTATAAACGACATGACTATGACCATGAGATAACTGGTATAACTATGTAGTAGACAGTAACAGTAGCAGTAGCTGTGTGGGATATCATCACGCCAAGACCCAACTGAGCCCAGCTCAACGACAGTAAAAGCGGCTTGCTTGCTAGCACGATGCAAAAAGGACATTCACCCGCACCAGATTCCCCATCAAAATCAAAAACCAAGATCAAATATCACATCAACTCCTCCTCCTCCCTTCATCGACTCCAATGCCAACGCCATCCTTCACACCAACACTCCCGTTCCCCTCACCAATGTCGACCCCGTCGCGGCGTATGCGGTGAAACGCGAGCTTCTGGTAGCGAGAAAGGCTCTTCCACCAGTGCTGGCCAGCCTCGTGGTCGGCGATGCGTTCGAGGAGCTCGGCCGTCTTGACGCGGACCTCGCGGTCCTTGTGGAACAAGCCGAGGGCGAGGTAGAATAGGCCGGCGTGCGACTCAGGCGCCACCGTTAATAACAAACAGATCTCGTCGTACGACCAGACAGACTTGGTAAACGACAGATACACGTCGCGGCTCTGCACGGTCGTCAGCCGCTGTGTGCGTAGCCGGTCGTGCATGTGGTGTAGGTCGAGGCCCTTCAGTGGTCGGAGGGTATATATATGCGCGAGGTCCTATAAAAGACGGTTAATGATGGGAATCGTACGAATGGCGTGGAGATAACTAAGTTATGAACGCTTACCTGGATGAAACTGTAGTAGCTCCTCGTGTTTCTCCAGCCCTCGATTCTGTACACGTTCCCAGCCAGTTCTTTCTGCCTGGCCGTGTCGTCTGCCCAGACGAAGCCGTGCCCGCCGGTGATTTGCTCATGCTCGTCTCCTCCGGCGTATAGCGCGCTGGCGCCATACACGCCCTCCTCGAAAGCTGCAGCTATGCGAGTAAACCTAACAACCCAGTCCCGCCACTTAGCTCGGATAACTCGTTCGCCATGCCTCGCCGCTATGCTCTTGAGGATGTCGTTCATGAACACGACGTCTCCGGTCAGGTCCGCAGTAGTGTGGGAGGATCCGCCTAGCTGATTGGCATACGCCGGGTTCTGCTGTTGGAAATAAACCAGGCCTTCTGTGACGGGCGCTTGCTCAACCTTGCTGCTAATCTTCATCCGCCCGCTGGGAAGGTCACACAAAAGGTCCCACCATTCTGGATGCATCTCGAATGTGGGATTTGTCACGCCGGCAATGAAACCGGGCACTTTTAGTAGATCATCAATCTTGGTGAGGTCGGTGTAAGGAAATGCGAAACGAGTAAAGCCCCTCAGCAAGCCACCGGAAGCGAGAGCACAGGCTGCCAGCACAGCTTCCGCCACCTCTCCTGAAGGCATGTTGTGGCCCAGAAAGATGATTCTCTTCTGCGTCAGCAGAGCGTTGGCTAGTACCATAATGGGATGGGTACCGGGACCATTCGTTGTCAGATGGGGATGTAAGGCAAAGGGCTGCATAGACTTGGCATGTGGCTCAGAAAAGTTCTGGATCAGCTTCACGAGGGAGAAATCCCCGACCGTCTCCGGCATGGTGGCTGTTGGAATCTTGACAGGGATGGGAATACCCTTATACATAATCCTGCTCTCGAATTCATGGGTATCTCGTGGCACAGAGTAGGCGGTTTTGTTCTCTAGATACGCTTTGGTCCCGGCGCGGGATATGCCTTGCTGCTTGGGCGGGCTTTTACTGGCATCGAAGGGCTCGCCAACGTGACCGGCACCATCCTCAGCAATGCGCTTCTGGACCATACGCTCAAACTTCTCGACGAAAAGATCTTTGTTGTCACTGGACTGCAGGAGATACTTCTCGAGCAGGCTGAGTCTAGGCATGAGAGAGAGATCCATCTCGTTGACTGCATCGTAAAGCATGGATAATGTTTCTGGGACGGGAGACTTGAAGTATTCCTCGAGGGCGAGTAAGAGCAGAGGCTGATGGATGATCAACATTAGTCGACACAATAGTACCGTGCAGGAATAGCGCGGCTGACATACCTTGTAAATATGCAGGAACGGGTGCCGGGTGCATATGGCCATGGCCTTGACTATGGCCCCTCGCTTTACAGTTTTGTCATGTTTTGTGTAGACCAGGTTTAGGACGTAGATTAAAGGCGGCCCTTCCCCCCCTTCGGGCTCAGAGTCAGCCGAATCGTCGTCATCCCAGTCGTCAGCATCATCGCCATCCCTATGATCGTCGTCTCCGTGGCTATCGTTTTCGTCGTCGGTCGCATTCTCCCCGCCGCCCACGATGCCGGCTTCTCTGTCTCTTCTCCTCTTCCTCCGCCGCCGCCTAGCTTCTTTCCGCCGCTGATCCTGATCCTCCTCCTCCTGGTTCTGGTCCTTGTGTAGGAAAAATATGGTCCAATCTTGGTTGCGCGCATGGGCCTGGTCGGGCAACATCAGCTCGGCCAACATGTGCTCATCACCGGTGATGGCGACGGGGAATTGATGCTCCATGACGGGGCCGCGGTCGATGTCGAAGGAGGCGACCAGGATGTACTCGACATGGTTCTCGTGGGATTCGCGCGGGTACTGGGACCGCAGCTTTCTCGGGGATTGGGACATGGGATGGGTCCTCGCCAGGATGGACAGCGACGAGTGGTCCGAGGCTACGGTCTGGCTCACGAGGGATGAGGTCTTGGACTTGGAGCTCGGGTGCGATGTACGGTCCGGGTCTGAGGTGGCAGGGGGCCGTGAGGGCGGCGAGATACCGGAAGCCGAGTTGGAGCGCGACGAGGGGACGGATGAAAGGGACTGGCGCTGGGTGCCGCCAGCCAGTGCAGAGCTAGATCCAGGGCCGGAGCCATTGGCGAAGGATTGGTTGGTATTGGTTCGCGTGGAGGTAGGGCAGGGCAGTCTGCGTCGAAGCCATGGCCACGGTGGTGATGGGGAGCCGACGTCGCTCCAGAACACTGTACAGCTCAGCTGTATGTGTATGAAATACAATACCTATCTAACCTTCCAACCTTGGGAAAGCTAGAAGTCCGGATCTCGCCCGACGCGCCTCCGGGGTATTGCGAACTTGGCACCGACTGCAGCCACAGGTCACTCGCTCCGGCGGCAACGATGGTCCAATGAGGCGCAATAATTGGCAATGTCCAGGGCAGCTAGCATGGGAGGACCCGGCCAGTCGGAGTCGGAGTCGGAGTCGAAATGGGTGCTGTGCTGTGACGGGACTTGCAGCGTCTAGATAGAATCAGGAATCAAGGGTTAATACTTGGGTAGCGAGCGAGTCCATGCGTCCCCTTTCCACTTTCCACGACGACACGAGCACACGAACACAGACGGACCCGCACAGGTGGAGAGCATGCGACACAGCGAACACTTGACCAGGTAGGTGAATTGGGACCGACACCGACGGGGGAGACAAAGACAGAGAGTGGAAGGAGAAGGATATGGATCAGAGGCTCTACGTGGCCATAGTGACGGATCTGCTTTTACGGCGGCTTCATGTTTCAAGACTTTGGTTTTGTGTCGTAGTCCGGTCTAGTCTGGTCTGGTCTGGTCTGGTCTAGTTCAGGGGGAGGGAGAGTGATGCTTGATTGAGCGAGGCGGGAGATGGGCGAGACAAGGGGTAGACTAGAGTCGGTAAGTACAGTAGGTAGGTAGATGGATTGGATGGGGTCAAGTGTCGAATTTGCAGGGTTGTAACCTCGATACCAAAATAGGTACTTTTTACCCCTCAAAGCCCCTCCCCTCTATCCTCTAACAGTACTGTACCTAGGTATGAGGATTCCCCATTTTCAGAACGTTAGGTGCTTGATCTAGTGACCTGTCACCAATCGCCAATACAGTACAGTAGACTCCCCCTTCCCACGTTTTAGCGCTTGGCGCTAGTGGCTTAAGTAACACCTAGTGTACGCCACCACAAACTTACAGCATGAACGGCGGTAGGTCCCGTTCCGTTGGGTGCTGGATGCTGGGTGCTTTAACTTTTGGACATGTAACCACCTGAACCTTAGGTGTAGGAAGATAGATGCCTCAAGCTTGGAAATATCAGAGACTAGGTAGAAAACGAGTATTACTATCGTGGTTGGTTGGGCATAATATACAGTATATATATATTCAAAGTGCAGGAGGCCAAAGAAAAAAAACAAAAAAAAAAAGAAAGAATCAAAAAACCCTGTCACTGCTGAAACCAATCTCAGCCCATCTTCCTGCAACAGCCTTATTCCGCTATCTCGCCTACGCCTCCGTTCATCCCAGCGCAAGCCATCCGATTGCGCCCGATGCGCCAGCCATGCGCGCCAAGACTTACCTCGGTCCTACTGGTATACCAAGATAAGCCTTTTCCAGATGCGGAAACTCCCCACCTGTCACTTTATATACAATGCATGATGATTTACGGTGCAGTGCACATCACATGGAACAGGCTTATTAGGAGAACCGTAAGTATCCCGACAGTAATTATGGTGAGCAATATATATACCATTAATACTCAGAGAGTGTTAACGGCATCGTTTTTTTCTATCCTGGGAATAGAACACAAAACTTAGACGATGATCATAGAGTTTATCTAAAACGTTGTAGGAAACCCAAATTTCATGAACAACAGGACGGCTTCGTTTTATAACATTCATGTATGATATGATAACTTAACGGAAGCATTAAAGATTTCTCTTCTTTTCTACTGTTTTGACCTATTACTGCTTTAATTTGACTCGTGATGAAGCTGGTCATGTAGAGTTGAAACATAATTACATATAGCCCAGGAGCCTCATTTTTGGCCACCGTAGAGAATTTGGAGCATCTCATTTACGTCGAGACAGAAGAAAGGCTATAACGAACATCCCTGTTCCGAGTAGCATAGTCGCACCAGCCCAAACCCATGAACCATTGTATCCAAATACCCTTTGTAAAGCTCCGGAAATAGGGGGCCCAAATAGGAGGGCAACCGACATAACAGAAAAGGCCATTCCGAACCTCGTTCCCATGAATCGCATATTCTTTGTCAGCCGCACAAATACTGTAGGCTGAAGCGCGAAAAAGGTCCCTGTGAAGAAACCATAGACTACGGCAACCACGAAGACAGTTACGATGCTGCGCGCACCGATGAAGCCGAAAGCGGTGGCCAAAAGTGTGACGCTGGTCGCTGTGATCATTATTAATGGCCCCACCATATGTGTGAAGAGATTTGGGATGATGCGGCCAAAGATGGACGAAAGATTCATGGCGGCTACGATGTAAAATGAAGTGTTGGCGGACGCAAGGTCGCTTTGGATTGCATAGCTCTGAATATAGAAAAAAGGGGTGTAGATTCCAAGGAAGACGAAGCAGCAACCGATCACGAATGCAACGTATGGCCAGTCGCTCAGAGAGCTTCGATGGATGAGCTTTCGTCGTTGCTTTGAAACTGGTGGCCCGCGTAGGATTATATTGCTGATACCAAGCGTCACTATTATGATAAGCGTCATAACGCGGACTGTCCAACCAAAGCCGACTTTAGGAAGGAGGTTTCGGACTAAGATTGGGAGAATGACCCTGGAAAATCAATTAATACTTAAGAGAAGTGTTTATTTTCGGAGAGAACTCACCCGCCGACACCACTGCCAGATGCCGCAATGCCATTGGCGAGTGGCAGTTTGTCAGTGAACCAAAGAGATGGGATAGCGACGCTCAAGACTATAAAGCAGCCGCACCCGATGCCTATGGCTACGCCCTGCGCTAGGAGCAACTGCCAGTATTGGGTGCAAAAGCTCTGACTCAGAGTACCAAGAGTAAGGAGAAAGGAGCCGATGATCAGGAGATACCGAAAGTAGCCCGAATCATATATTGGGCCGGTGACGAATCCTAAGAAGACCATCAAGAACGTCTGGAGGGAACCAATAATCGATATCACAAAGGGCGTCTTCGTACTTAGCAAATCCACCTCGTAGAAAGCCTGGAAACTCCCATAGCTAGAGATAAGGCCTATCACAATCAGCTAGACTTCATTGATTCCTAGGATGGATATCTTTATTTCATATGAAAAGGCTATTTACCCCACGTGTTGAAATAGAGGAAAAAGGAGCCTAAGATCTGAAGCCATGGCCTTGAAGCGGGACCAGACTTTGTGATAGTCTCTGTTGCTGGTTTTTCTATCGGTGAAAGCAGCGCCGTGCCGTTAATAGATTCTTCCAATAAGCCTTGGATGAGGCTGCGCTTGGGAATTTTAAACAAATCCCCATTGCCAACATATCCAATGTACATGTCAGGCCGAACAATGATGAAAAGACTATCTTCCCCTGACATGACATTCTGGGGGAATACTTGCTCATCCGATAGCCATACCTCCTCGAGGTCGTCAGTCTTCTGGTGCGGTACACCTCTGGGTAGTAAAGTAAAGTGAACCACCTCCTCTTCAAAACGAGGAAGGGGAGGGCGCGTCGCCCCGAGCTGCAAAACCAGGAAGTTTCCGTAGGGAATTGCGGAATATAGCCGTTGTTCATGGTCTTCGCTCCCTAGTCTTGACATAAGAATGTCTGGGCATCGCTTTCCAGCCTTCCAGATCCCCTGGTTGGATTCGATGACTAGGGATGACCCCAAGTCATCATACGCAACACCCATTCCTGTAGCGAACCAGGATTGATTAGCGCCGGACTTGATAGTTCAAGGTTTGATCAATCAGTCTTCAGTGTTAGGTTGGCTTACCCGTGATATATCCAGCATTCTTCTGGATTGTTCCGACATATTGCTTCGCAGTCGTCTTCGTGTCCCTGACTAGTCTAGCCGCAACGTCAATAACCTCCTTCGCTACTAATCGCCGCTCGGTGTCATAGCTCTGAAGCAGTTTAGACCTCTCAGCAGGTGTTAATGAAGGATGATTGATTGCCATTGCTAGTCGCCAGCTAAGAGCGAATGCATCGGCAATACCAGTGTTCAGACCCTGTCCTCCGTTCACGGAATGAACGTGAGCTGCATCGCCTGCTAGAAATATACGACCTGTATCTTTCGAGATGAAGGTTGATGCAAGTCGTTCCTTGACTAGGATATTATAGGCACGGTCAGCGATTATTCCCCGGGCTCACCCTAGCGGCGCAGAAAGGGCTGTTAGTATCTTACCATCAAATGTACTAAACCACTCGGTTTTAACAAAATCGATTCGATGCGGGGTCATATGTTGGCGGATGGAATCCTCTGCTCGCTGTTGAGTAATCTCGCCGTCTAACAGTATGTAGAACCGTGCCATTCCCCGTTCTCTGGGAATCCACGAGACGCGGGACTGTTCGTTCAATTGGAAGGTTATTATCTCAGGACATTGAGGAAAATCGGTATCGATGAAAGTGTCTAGCACTGCCCAGACCATCTCGGGCTTAGTACCAGTAAACCCGATACCGAGGGCTTCCCGGATAGTTGATCGAGCACCATCGGCGGCGATTGCAAATTTGCAGTGCACCTTTCGTTGGCGATTTGTCAATATCGAGGCGCCATCTTGGGTCTCCGATACCGACACAACCTGCTCATCGTAATGAACCGGGATATCCAGGCGGTCTAGGAGAGTTTTCTCAATTTGCGGCTGCCCGATCATCAGGAAGTTGGGATGGGCGCAGTATTCAAGACTGGTCCACCATTGATTTTGGCGGGATTTGAACTCTCCCAGTGCAAATGTCGAGCTCGCTGGACGATGTTAGCTCACAAGATCCTAGAGAGTGACACGTCTCATAATCACTCACTATTGCATTTGAGTCCTTGTAGGAGAAGCTCGTCAAGGACACCAGCTACCTCGAAGTACTGCTGTGTCCGGGCATTTAAGGCATCGGCACGCCCTAGATCGAGGGTACCGGGTTTTGCATCTAGCCACCATCAGAAGAAGAAACCCATGACGTTAATCTCATAACTTCCTCACCAATTACGCATACTGAGAGCCCTTGGCGACGTGCAAGCATCGCCGAGAGAAGCCCAGTAGGGCCACCTGGACAAGGTTAGCTACTCGTGTTGAGGTAGTTGGAGAATTTGGTCTGTACGGACCTCCTATGATTGCCAAATCAACTGTTTCCTCCATTATCTAACCTCTGTCTCTCTTCGTCTTTGATTACTGAGGATTTGCAGGCTTAGCAGGCTTCTAATGAGCCTTGGAACGGACAATTCTGCCTTTCTTCGATTACCACTGGACAAGTATGTAGAACGAACAAGCCATCCTCACGTGGCGAGATTTTGTCGAGTTGCTACTTTGATTATCGGGGTGGGTGGGATGGCTAGTACCAGGCCAAGCTCCTACCTGTTTAGGGCAAGGGTCCCATACATAATACTAGGTATATTGTGCTTCGAATGAGCACGACAGTCTGCATAGCCGCGTAGACCATTCCCCGATACAGTAGTCGGACCGCGTTGACTAATTCCAGACCCTAAACCTTAATCAATCAGCAACAAAGGTTTCATGATTTCCTTGGCAGTTATTATGAGATAAGGCGCGATATATGAAAGCAAGTTCGGGTCGGAGGGCCAGGAAGAAGAAGAGCTCCGACGATTTTCCACCAGTAGAAGTCTTACTGCCCTCTGGGAGGCACCCGATATCTTTAACCATGCAAAATTTCAGCCGCAACCTTACCAAACCGCCAAGGATCACCAAGGGCCCAAAAAATAATATGTCGTAGCACTATACTGTTAAGGAAGGTACCGGTTACATGTATAAGGTAAACCCCGTTCCAAGTCACATAGTCCATCACTACTATAATGTAACATTAATATATTATTCGCTCGTAACCGCTCGTAACAGCACCAAATGAGGCATGCCGTAATTTTAGCAGCTTCAAGCTAACTACCGTATAGTTAATTGTAGTAGGTTTAAGAGTATATCACCTCCTGCGGTAGTTCTGGCCGGTGTTGCCAAGACTTGCCTATACTAGATCTTCAAATGTGTGGATTGGCGGAAATCCTACGGCATACGCCGAAGACCTAGACCCCGACTGCCGAGGCTATTTCCCCAGGTGATCGCGATGGCCGGCATGAGCAATAGTTAGTTGGACCGGTTTAGGCAGCCGAACGCGGTCATTTAGCGTCAAAAGGGAACTAGACAGGTCCTAGACTTAGTCTTGGCAGGGGACCTCCTGCCTGCAATAGCAAGGTGTTATCATAAAGGGGGGGCTTCACCTGAAATTTATTTCAGCTGTGAAGACTTGGTTTAATGACGGCTCATAAGAGTTTTTACTGCAACTATAGACGGAGTCCGAAAACATGCTACTATGCATCCCTTGTGATATCTCATTATGTCCTTTTCTGGTAGGACCGAAAAGTGAACTAGTAATCAATCGTAAGGATCTCTACTGTATTAGACAACTGCCGAGGCGAATGTAAATATTTTGATTCGTGGTCGATTACTACATAGTCATGTAGGTAGTTGAACGATAATATAGCACGTACGAGTCTCTGCGCGTCTTGGTACTAAGGTGACTTGCTTTGGCTAATAGTTCTGGTTATAAGCGGCTCTAAACAAAGCACCGATCATTAAAGTCAAGGTTACACCAGGCCTCGGCTTGATGACCAATCTTTGTTGTTAAAGATCGTTGAATTTGAAATCAAGTTGAGGTGCTCATGACGCAAGGTTTGATAAATTTGAAACGGCTACGAGGTTGAATATCACCTGCCTCACACATAAGGCCTCATGTGTCTCAATAGCCTTGATCTAACGCAATTATCACCAAAAGAGGGTTGTTCCTGCTTAGCGTGTAACTCGCTAAACTCGAAAAGAGTTGGTCTTAATTTTATGGCATGTTCTCCCAGACCCGGGTTTCAACATGGGTGCTGATCGATGACACCCTGGAGTTCTTTATCACGTCTCGTGCTGCACTTGCTCATACCTGTACCTCCACAGGTGTAGTTGTTATGTCCGAGAGAAAATCATGGCGTCCACGATGCATTCCATCATGACTAATCACAACGGCATGAAGCCATCCTCGATACCCTCTGCCGCGGACTTGGGAAGTTTAGAAGCATCACATCTTGAGATATCGTCGCGCATACTTGCCATTCTCTCGCGATATCGACTTCCCAGACGGACTTCTTCCAAAACATCTCTAGAAGGGGTCTTTAGAATTCTCTCTCAGATATACTCTCAAATCTCGGCCGGCACTCCTATACGCTTATGTCTTCCTGCGTTCCCGTTCAAGTCCCCGAATTCCACTGCGAAGGTTCTGGGATGCCTCCCTGACAAAGCGGAGGAGATTGCACTAGCCCATCTTGACGGCATGTGCGCAGCTATCGCTGATATATATCCCCCTGGTGCAAAGCTCACCATCATATCAGATGGGCTTGTCTATAACGGTATGACTCTCTGACATATATCCTCGACAGTCTCTTTCTGACGATTATTAAACCTCTAGACCTCCTCAGTGTTCCAGACAAGCAGGTATGGGCATATGGGGAAGCTCTCCGTCAACTGGCACACGATAAGAGCTTCAACCATATCGAGTTTTGTCGGCTCGGTCACCTGGTGGATATCGACCTTCCAAAGGAGTTGGACGAGATCACTTATGTGGCCAACGCCACTAACTTTCGGTTTGCCCTCCTCACGCAGCATGGTAACCCCAAGTTCGATGCCTCCGCAAAGGTCCGCGAGAATGAGGATGTTTGCCAGACCTACAAGGGCTACCTCAAATTTCTAGCAACAGATTTACAAACTGTTTACCCACTATCTGAGAGGCGGACCAAGTCCAAGTATAAGCAAGGAATCGAGTATATAGCTAAGCAGATGCTTGCGCGAGGTGATGTAAGTGACGATTGGCATTGATCATGTCCCACAGCTATCAGCAAGTCCATGCTGACTACGATGGTTAAGGCTTTCGCCAGCGCTGTGAGGCACAGGTTCCACGACCATATAAGACTGTCTATACATCCATCTACTGGGGAAACAAAATTCCCTATCAGCCTCCTACCCACAAAAACTTCCTTCACTACGCCATGGCACTGCTGTCTAGCTGTCCGCGTGGACGGCGAGACTACAACGGGGCAGAGGGCAGACTTTGAAGCTGACAATAACTATGAGCTAGTATATGAAAACGGTAGGCCTAGCTACTTCCGAGAAAAATCAGATCTTTTTTCATGGACTAGTGGAGAAGTGTCCTGTGCACCACTATACCCCGCGGGCTGGTTGATTGAACCGGTGGCGGGTGCTGGCACGTTGACAATGGGCGATGTGGAGGCCGAGAAAGTCCGGCAACTCGCAGAGAAAGTCTCGCCGGTTATTCTTAGAAATTTCTCCGGAACCACCGATCGAGAAAATTTCATAAAGAAAGCTCATGACCTTGGCACGCCTGTAGGGTGGAAATTCGGCCTTGTGCTAGAAGTTAAGGACCGTGGCTTAGACACGCGTGGATTGAACAACGTACTTTCAGGGGAGTGGATGCCGTTCCATTACGACGGATTATTCAAGATTAAGAAACATATAAAGGAGGATGGCACAGAGGAAAATGAATCTATTCCGCCAAGGTATGTATACTCCCCTTTTCGCTCAGATGGTCGCGTTCGGTCCAGCCAAGGCTTATCTTTGGTCAGGTTTCAATTTTTCACTGCTGTAACTCCTTCGCCGAAAGACACGGGCTTCACTCTTTTTACGAGCTCTACCGTTCTCTTCAAGAACCTACCCAGGGATTTACCGCTTGAGTACCTCTACAAGCTCAGGTGGACGGTCTCGACACCATCCTTTGATCAGACTACTATCCGGGGGTTGCCACTAGTGGTAAATCACCCTCAGACAGGAATGCCTTGCTTACGGTATCATGAACCATGGCCACAATCTAAGACTCAGTTCGACCCAACTACGGTGACGATCGAGAATGTCAGCGACGGCTGGAGTAGTGACTCGATCTGTGAGACGTTGGACAACCTCCTCCACGACCGCCGGATTACGTATTATCATACGTGGGAGAAGGGGGATCTGGTGGTAAGCGATAACATCCTATCTATGCATACAAGAAGCGATTTTACAGGCGGAAGCGATCGTGAGTTGTGGAGAATACACTTCGACTAGATAACGGTGTGCTCTACGAAGCCGAAGTTGTCATCATGGATTCTTGTTACGCGACGCTGCGGAACAACTCTCGGAAACTAGGGGTAATTGGATTAGGCCAGGGGTCCGTGTGTATATATACTAGCAATAAATTCTAGCTATGCGGATAGGGGTTTCCTCCGTTGTGCGATCACACCGGCCGCCGTCGGCCGTAGTCGCCCAACGAAAAACCCTACAACGCTCAATATCATCATCTTAATGCAACACAGCTCCTTAAATAACGATTGTAGAACGAATGGGACTACTCCTACTGCCATAATAAGTCAGCAGGCGCCTTCGTACCCAGTATTCAAGAAGCTTGAATCGCAGATTGCGTCGGATGCGTGCCGTAAACCTACATACAGTGAGGTACATATCAGGTGGTCGCGTCTGCCACTATGGCAAGGCTGTTATTTAGACTATGGAATTGTAGATTGATATAGCAACTACCCTCATTGAACGCTTTACTGATTATGTACTGTCACAAGGCAAGGAACAAGGCAATGCAGGAGACAAAGAGACTTTTGTATATGTATCTAGGTTAGCCTCACGCGTAGCCTTGATAGCCTGGAGACCCCCGTGCAACAACAAGAGTCTATTGTCTACCACTTGCTTGGATTCATGACGTGTGGCGCATGGAATTGTGTAGTATCAAGGGGTCTGACCGACATTCTTGCCTGCTATGTGCCATAATTTAAGGATGCTCAGTAAATATAGCACGACAACTATAATGAAGGACAGAAGAGAAAAGGCGGCAACCTGCATGAAGAATGTCAAAGGCGGTTACTGAAGCAGGCCTGGGCAGAGGAATCCTTACTATCTGATCTGATGTGCTAGCCAGTGGCTGTCCGATCCGTGTGGCGCCCCAGATGAAGACAACAAATCCAGCTAGCCATGTATATATGCTGAACTCCAGTAATCCATTCGCACTTTGCCAAAGGATTACCTGGATCCCGCGGGGGGTGCGCCGACCACCCCCAGTATCGTACGACAACATATCTATGCATAATTGATTTGCTATAGGTAAACATCCAATTCTTATCAAGAATACGCTTTGCTGAACCCCAATGGCAACGGCTCCGATCCCCAAAACTAGGCTACAGTACCAAGTGAGTCGGACTATGGCATGCGGCGCTGTGGATAAGTTCGGCAAGTCAGGCCAGGTGAATGCCCCAACAACTGCTGCGCTCATAATGGCACCCTGTTTATCAAAACATGTTAAGTATGTGAAGTATAGATACCGGACAGTGTTGGTAAGGGTTGTTTTAGGATCCTTGACGAGTCATCAATTGTTGCAAGAAAGAGAGTACTAACTATGATCTCAACGTTGGTAAGTTGCGACAACATAGAAGCTCGCCAGTGGTCTATCATTCGTCTTTGGTTATCTTGGTCGGCCTCATTCACCATGGCGCTGATTGAGCCACTCTGGACCTGCCAAGCCGCATGATGAAACGGAAACACGTCCTTTGCGACCTCTTTTATGAGGCTGGGTAAAGCCGCGACAGACTTCAAGAGACCTGCAAAATTATGCTTTGGGACTATCGTGATGGAATATTTAGGAAGATACCGCATCTTTCAATTTTCAATGCTGGGCGAGGAGTAGCGTTGGGTGGAGGAGTGTGCATGTTTAAGATCATCATCTTTCACTTATTGCGCCTTAGGTGTTGTTAGGTCGTTATTTATTTCTATTATAAGATAAGGCAGACGGGCTTAGCTCGCTGATGAGCTGTAGGCAACGTACTGTATGCAGCTAGAGACATACCCTATTGGCCGGTGAAGGTCACGACCACCACAGCCTACCTGCAAGAGAGCCAGCCAGTCGGGGTCCAACGAGCGGAATAGGCTTGCCTAAGACATTTTGATACAAATAGAGAACCGGTTTCCGAGGCTGGCCGGAAGGGAATGGGACTAAAGACCTTTAAGCCGCCCGAAAGTGAATTAATTGTTAGCTGAATACGAACTCTTGTTATAAGCTCCTAAGTACAACTTTTTGTCATATGGGTGCAGAAAGCTTTCACCTCTACTCTTCTCTGATTTTCTCAATCACTTGCTTTCGCGTAACCAGCTAAGGGACTGTTTCAAAGGTCTGCATTGGAACCCTACCCTACCCCTCCCGAACTTCGCCTCTGTACAGCCTCAGCTACTGGCGATCCGATAGGTCATGATCTATCTACCTATCACGGAATATAGTGCCTAAGACTGGGGTCCAACCATATCTGAGCATCCACCCAGAGCCTGCATAAATACCTAGCTTCACTTCCACCTATGACTTTCTTCACTTTCTTCACTTGGACGCCATCTAATGAGCCACCGCCGCTGGACACCACATCAAATATTCTTCAACCTCATTGGTTGTGCGGAGATTACCGTGTGCTCCTTCGACTCTTTTATCTCATGATAGCATCATTTACTCTGAAAATCTACACAACCAGCTGCAGAGGTAGGTTGTATCCTCGATATGCCTCATATTGAACTATGCACGGTCTAGATACTGAATAAGCAAAACTCCAAGTTCAATAACGATGTCCGCTTACCTATCCCGGTTGTTTGCCATAACCGGCCAACGCGCTCGAGGCAGCTCCGAAAAGCGAGCAGAGTTCAATTTTATTGACGATGGCCAGAAATTCAGGTTTTCTACGCTAGTTCATGACTCTTACCAATCGATACATAGTGACCCCAAGCCCATGGAAGATGGTAGATGGATACGCACCCGTTGGAATGTTGGCATTGCTTGCGACCGATTCACGGACGCTATCGATATGGACAGATTAGGCCACTGGGGAGTGTACATCACCAGGTCTGACTCGGTCCAGTTACCAGCACCGGCAAGTTTATACAGACCTCGCCTCCCCCGAATGAATAAATTGCTTATTTTAGTAGTTTGATGTCCCTGAAGACATATTCAAGATCTACGGGATAAACTGGGCTCCAAAAGAATAAATCGCTTCAACTTGAAGCTATCTGGGGAGATCCCCACGAAGCGAAGCGAGATTTCAAAAAAGAAGAATTTAGGGCTATCGAAGAGTCCACTGCATATAAGCTGGCGAATCGTTTTGGAGGGTATGGAGAGACACCGTTCTACTTCAGCTGGCCCGAATTCGTGTTAATAGGTATGTGTTTGAGGTACTTCTAGCCAATATCATTACCACTGAACCAAGATCAGCTCAATTTGTAGCCCACGAATTCATATTTAAGGCCTTGTCTATCCTTCCAGAAGACAGACCACAAAGACGAGTGGCGAATCCAAATCTCTGGAACACAGCGCGTGCTTACCACTTCACTCAACACAACTGCCAAGATTTCTGTCGGCTACTCATGAATAAGATGAACGAGAATGATTGGGGAAACCCGAATCGCATCTATGAGTTGTTCTCTCTTAGTGACTTGGCAAGAGAGTGGAGGAGCGAGGATAATTCATGGGTTTGGAGGGAAAGTTTCGGCCAAAAGCATATTGTATCGTCTTTCCTGGATGTACGCATACCAGAGATGGCCAAGGACGATTCAGAAAAGCTTCTACCGATGGGCTCACAAGGAGCAGAGATATTGTGGAGAGAATTGTTAGGTCATGGCCGAGAGGAGTTTTGTGGTGACAAATCCTTCACAATACTCCTATCCAAACTTAACCACCTTCCCCTGGCGATCGAACTGGCGGCTGCCTATGTTAGCAGAAATCGGACCCCTATTGCCGATTACCTCAAACTGTTGGATATTATTGAGATCAAGATGAGGGATCTGAAAGATATGAACGGTGACGTGTTCAGGATGTTCCAGAAGCGGGCTGGAGACTTCAAGAAGCGATATATGATCAATATTTCTCTGGACGCTGTGGCGGTTACGTGGCTTGCGTCATTCGGAGGGATTCATGAAACCCCAGGCCTCGAGCGATTGGTATCCCTCATATCATGCATCGACTCCAAGGAAATCCCATCGTCTTTATTATCCGGCAGCTACACGCGGATAGAGGGGGGCGGAAGACATAGTAGCTCTGCTGCGCGCCTATGCCATGTTAACTGGCAGCGAGGAAGAAGGATTCGACGCGCACTGCTTGATCCATATGCTGATGCAGAATTGGGTTCAATGTGAAGATCATTACGCAAAGGCTATGGCAGGAACGATCCAACATCTTGCAGACGTTCTCCCAGGCGTTAAATCCAATGATAGCGACTTGTACCGGACATATATCAAGCATGCTGACACGGCATTATTTCATGGCCAAATTTTGAACACCAAGGGGAGATCTGATGTGTCTTTTGCTGTTGGACAGCACAAAATGGAGGTATGGAAGAAAAGCCGATCTGTGGTTCCTCAATATAAATTGGACCAAGCTATCCGGCATTTGGAATACACTTGCCAATGGAGACGAAAACATAGCGAGGGCAATTACCAAGACCGTCTTGAGTCGCTACGAGCACTCATCACTGCCTACCCAAAAGGCACTCCAAATCAAAAAGGTAATCAAGCTTCACGAGGAAACGGTACGCCTTCTCATCGATAACTGCCCGAAATGCGACACAGACCGGCTCCAATCACAATACGCGCTGGCGAAACTGTACTCGGATAACATGGAGTACGAAGAAGC
>NQIM01000585.1:0-22576 GCA_003426235.1 Xylaria polymorpha
TTGCCACACGTACCGAATAGCTGGAACCCACATCCAAGACCTGGGACCTGCATATCATGAATATAATCATATGAGCGGGAAGCTGCAGCTGCTAGCTAGCTAGCTACCCGCGAATTACCTGATCATCCAAAAATACCTAGCTATACAAAAAGCGGAGAGGGTAGGTAGGTAAGAGGACGCGAGGTCGGCAATTAGAAGCGAGGTTATTCAGACATAAAGATTGCAGATCTCCCGCCTGGCGGAATAGGCGAGCAGGAGATCCATTCCATCCATAGACTATGTGCTCCGAATAGCCTCGCCTCCAGTTGCCGATTTCGCTTCCCCTTGCCGACTTCGCCATCTATATCGGATAATGCGGCAATACCTGTACAGGTAAGCTAGGGAACGAAGCCTCGCACAGAGTCTCACGCTCATATGACAATATACATGATATGCAGGTCTTTTGGTACCGGAGGCCTCGGATGTATGTCTCAGTTCCTTGAGGAGTACGTGTGTAACATTGAGGACAACAGTCCTAGCTCGAGCAGGAAGCATCTCTCTAGTCTACCTTGGATAATACGCGAGACGAGTGCATTTGTTGATTGATGGACTCACTGTTCGTCTATGACAGGTCAGATCATTGTACAACTCGATACGGTTTCTGAAAAGTCTTTCTGTAATTAAAGCTCTGGGAAATGCGAAGCTGATTTTTTCAGTTCGAGTTTCGTGGGAGACGGTGTTTGGAAGGACAGGGGCATTTAAGAATCACTTCGTAGGTTGGCTTGTCGTCCATTATAGTCGTGACATATAAAATGTCACGTGCGTTGGGATATGGAATAACTATTTTATTACTTAAATCCCTCGAACTTTAAACATGTACCTTACTAGTAAGCTTTAGGTACCGGCCGTGTTGTAATCGCAATATCTTTGTAAAAGGTTTATAGGTCGTCGGCAATAAGTCCAAGGCCGACAGGGAATCTGTAGCAAGGGCTAGTAATTAAGGACTTGGAAGAATAATTATTAGAATATGTAAGTGCTGGTGTCTTGGCATAATCGTAAAATTATTGATAGATGGAATTAAGAACATACACCGCTTCTACTTTCTTATCACGAGAGCTTATGCGCTAGCATGTTGAATCCGTAAAATTGTCATTCATTCTTAGATAATCAAGGGCGCTTCGCAACGCTTGATCACCTCCAAAGCCTACATGGCTCCTAATTAGAGCGGTGAAATCCAAACATGTCGACGGATAGTTTATCCAAGGTCTATACTGCAACCAACTAATAGTAAACATACATCCTCTCTTACTCCAGTATTCCTACAGCATTCAGACCTTACGAAATCATATCTCTTATGGGAGACATTGGGAGTAGTAGTCGTTCTGTTTCGTGCAGGTCCCTTGCGCGCATGTCGTTGCGCCGGTCCAGCTTACACCACCGCTATGGTTCGATGTTAGTAAGTGGCTTTCATACCATTTGAAGACAATGGATGGATGGAAATACGCGATTTCCTCTATAAATAATAAATGTATCGGCGCGGAAATAACTTACCATTGGCCGTATAAGGCTGCGCCCGAACCCGAGGTGGGAGTCGGCGAGGTAGTCGTGGTTGTGGTTCTCGTAGACAATGTCGTCGATGTTGTCGACTTTGTCGAGCTGGTAGTAGTAGACTTTGTCGAGGTGGTGCCAGCCGTGGTTGTTGACTTCCGGGGTTCGAACCTGAGCCTGAGCCATATAGGGCAGGGCCAGGAATTGTGTAGCTGGTGAAAGTTGTGTACGGGTTGAATAGGATACCACTATATTATCGAGGATTAGTAAATTCCAACTTGGTCTGAAGGCAATACCTGGGAGAACCGTGTAATCATGTAATGGCCAGGACAGCACTACCCTTTTCGCTGTAGCCGAAAGCGGAAAGAAAGCGCCTAGGACAATACTTACGGATCAGTGGCTGTGTAAAGATTGATGCCCAGTGTTCCTTCAGGCTTGTCGGTACCCGAGCCTGTTATAGCGATGTTGAAACATTGAGGGTAGTTTTGGGCGCCGTCTAAGATGATTAGTTAGTACCAGGTAAGTACCTAGATAGTGTGTACGATGAACATCTTGGGGTGCCCAAGAATGCACAAGCTTCTGATTTAGATGTTCTCGCATTCAAGTCTTGCTCATGGGTAGCTGGAAGGATCTCGAGCCTAATTACTTACTCGCAGAGGAGGCACCATGTAAAGCGATGACTATGAAAAGACTTAGGTTAATATGTGTTGTATATGTAAAATATGAAGAGTATTTAGAAGTTTGCAAAGCCCAGACGTCTAAATACGAAGCTAGAAAGTGTTCACTCGTTCGTCACGAATGATAAATACACAACGAAGAGAATAACTTGAGAGGGGATAGGTTTACTTACTCTCATGACGAAAGACATAATTTCCGGGAGCAAGCGTCGACGGCACTGTGGTCGTCCACGTGCTGTTGTTATCGATCAGTTTCCCCGAAGCCCATTTCGAGGCGGTTGCGTCCCAACCCTCCTCAGAGATCTTAACCCATTTTAACGCAGTCTTGTCGGCTGCTGCGCAGTCACCGTCGCAAGCCGCTACGTACGTGAGGACCGGACCAGTGTCGTGGGGCCATACCGTCCACTGGAACTGAATGCTGCCGCCGGCCTTTACGGTTGTTGTGGTGTTAGCCGGTTTGGAGTTTTATGGCAGTTGATATCCGAGGTGCCGTAGTTGTTAGGTTCTACGAACCCATTGTCCAAATCCTCGGCATACCAAGCGCTGATGGCAGGCGGGGTGCCACCATTCTTGATCAAATAGTAATAATCGAGCAGGAAACCCTGGTTCCAGGTGCCGTCGGTCACAAAACCCGAAACCGTGCCATGAGCATGGGCCACGGTAGCGCAGGCGGCAGCAAATATGATGGACCTCATGCTCACTACTAGCCAGAGAAGAAATTATAAACGGCTATTCGTGAATGAAGATGGCTCAAACAATCGGCCGCACGAATACAGTAGATAGAAGCGAGAGACTTCAACAGGTTGGATATGTGAGAAAAGCATGATGTACTACTGGGCGCAACCATTATATTTAAGTTCTCTTTACTACGATACACGGAAACACCTCGTCAGCGATGGTGGGGTCTGGCGTCTGACAACCACGAGGCCCTACAATAATCACAAGACTTGAAATGGTGAAGGATATTGGTGGAATTTCGGCGTAGAAGAGCCAAGCGCAAGAACCGTAAGGAGGCGATTCTTTTCGGGTTGCCTTTCTGGTGTTGGACATGATCCTGGGTGTTGTTACAAGGTAGCCAAGTAAGTAACCAATACTAGATGTTAGCTTGCTTGCGTGGACTTGGACGACGTGTTAGCGCTGGCATGAAACCACAATCCCTTGCGCGCGTGGGCCATTTTACGCGAGATGGTCACGGTTCTCTCTCCTTGTTTTTCTCCGTCGCCGTTGTTTCATACCCAGTGTTACGGAAGAAGCCGAGAAGCGCTCTCGATGGATAATCCGTCGCTCGCACAGAGAAATACCTAACTTCCCAGCATCAATGAAGTATCCTGCTACACAATAGATCCTTAATTTCCGGTGAAATAAATACACAGAGTCGAGTCGAGGAATACGACAATACCGTAGCCTTGTGTAAGGTTAAGTCGTTATACGGTTGATTACCTAGGTATCAGCTGACTCTTGGCAGGAGACTACAGTAGGCTCTCGCTTCCGCCATGAAAGGAAAGACTGCCTCCGTTCCGGATCGAGATACATCAGCGACGGAGGCGGTCCGAGATCTCCGGATCTGGGCCGGGGGAGGGGAGGTATTACTACTGGATTATGTAATGTAGGTATCGTCGCACACATGGCAAAATGAAATGAAATGAAATTAGGAACGTGAGCAATGCAGAGAAACGGGGTCATAAATAGAAACAACTTGAAACTTAAGAGCCCTGGAGCTAGGTAGTATAAGCTGAATAACCCCACCACTACCTGCACACCACCATCGACAGTTATTTATTACTTAGGTATACTAAATTAAGGATCCCGACTCTGTGCCATACTGTAGGTCCTGTATCGTACAGTAGAAAGATGCACTAGACTGCGTCAGCTTGTACGCACAGACGCAGCTAATCGATCCGAGCACCAGCACCAGCACCAGCTCAGCTCAGCGTACCATAGCGTAAGCAGATAGGTATCGGTAACCCGTCCCGTATATCATCCCCTCCCGGAGCCGAGATGGCGAGCCTAGCAGAGCGATACCAGGCACTCCTCCGGTGGGTCGAGGCCGCCGGCGGACGGCTTCATCCTGCTGTTGAGATCTATCACGATGAGGTCACCAAAGGCTCTTTCCGCGTCAAAGAAGCCGGTGAGCTCGGGCTGGATGAAGAGATCGTGTCCCTTCCGTTATCCTGTTCCCTTTCATTTCTTAACGCTATAGCCGGCCACCCGAGCATTTCTACGGCGGCGTTGCCCCCCGCCATCACGGCGCCGCGAGATGAGAGCTACTTTCCGACCGAGTTTCTGAGTAACGTGCCGTCTCACGTCATAGGCCGCTTCTTCCTCATGCAAGAGTATCTCCGTCGCGAAACCTCATCCTGGTGGCCGTACATCAGGACCCTTCCTGCACCTGAGCATATGACGAGCATAATACCGGTCGTATGGCCTACGAGCGATGTTGAATTCCTGCGCGGCACCAACGCCTACGTAGCAGTGCAAGAGATACGGTCGGCTCTGAAAAAGGAGTACAAGCAGGCCATGAAGTTCCTGCCTGAGAGGTTCCAGTACGATTACACCCGGCCGCTGTATCATTGGGCGTACTGCATCTTCACCACGAGGAGCTTCCGTCCGTCACTCATCTTCCCAGATCCTGCGTCGCTTTCCCTGCCTTGTGAGATTGACGACTTCTCCGTCCTATTGCCCCTCTTCGATGTCGGCAATCACTCGCCGCTCGCCAAGACGGCATGGGTAACCGACGAGGACTCGCGCACTTGCACGTTGCGTGCTAGCCAGCCGTGTTTGGCGGGGCAGCAGGTTTACAACAACTACGGGATGAAGACTAACGCCGAGCTGCTTCTCGGCTACGGCTTTGTTTTCCCGGAAGGCGAGGATTTCCACAATGACTACGTGCATGTCAAAACGAAAGCCAACCCCGCAGCCGGTGACCTGAACGCGTCACACATCGTCGCTCTGCGGCCGTTTTCTCACCCTAGCTCCGTGATCGGGCGGTCGAGATTGCTGGACCCGGAACATACCTCTTGCCTACCTTGTTTTTCGCATTTTCAAGACTCGCTCGTCGCCGCTCTTTACGAGTCCGTTGCCAGGCAACACGATGATACCTCTGACGTCACCTTGACAGAGATCATGAGGGGCGGAATTCCGCCGCAGCTTCTGGAGGAAATCATCGACTCTCTGGGCACGAAACTCAGTATAGATCTAGAAGAGATCGAGCTTCATGACCCGCCTTACGAAGCAACGAACCAGAATCAAGAGCTGGCTCTACTCTATAGAAGTCAGTGTAAGAAGGTGCTGGATCATGCGCTTGCTAGTCTGTCAAATGCCGGACCGTGAGACCCGGAGGCTAAGTCTTTGCCCGCCGCCACAAGTCCGATACTATTAACGGTCATGGAATGAACACCATTGTAACTAAAGCCGTGAGATGATGCAATAATTAGGTATGACAAAGTAAAAGTTCGGGCGGAGGGGTGAGAAAATAAAGGCGTAACTACAAATCCAAACTCCAATCTAGGGGTATCATATCCATCCTGGCCGTCGTCCTATTTGTTTACCCCTAAACACGCGGTCCCCTCGATATCATTAGTTCGCCTCATACCCTCCACCGCTTCCACTTTTTGGGAGAAACGACGGATACCAACCAGGATCGTACAACGCCAGGCCGCTGAAAGCACCAAAATCATAGTTACTCGGGCAAGGTACTGATCAGTTCGGCCGCAGCCAGGCGATAACCGACTCGGGCAACGTGGCCATGTGCTCGTTCAGCAAATCCAAGCAGGCCTTCGAGGCTAGAACACCGAGTCAGTCGTCACCACTCACTTTGCTTGCCATGCTAGGTTAGACTTACGCCGCAGTTTGCTCACGTTCCCGGAGCTCAGCGCGGCGCTCATCCTCGCCGAATTGTAACATCCAAACTTCTTCTGGAGGGCGAGCATCCGCATCCATAGCCTCTCGGGGTCGCCATCCGTCCCTTCCTCTAGTGCCTTGACTGATGCTCTTCGTCTGTTGATGTCTACCGACGAACGCATGGAGTTTGGCGATGCCGACCTTGATCTGATGCTGCGGAGACCGTCTATTGAGCACATCGGCTCCGTTGATGGCGCGGGCCCGCTAGGACAGGGCGTGATGGCGTCGATGTCGTCTATCATTCTGACACTAGTATGATGATTGGGTTGAGAAAAGATTCCAACACACTTGACGTCTGAGTCTCGTGACCAGGCGAGATGACGGTAATTCGTGAGCGTGGCGATTCTTGCTCTTCCTCTTCCTCTTCCGAGAGTAAACGGTCTTCAGCGCTGTATATAGTTTACCGATGAACGGAAGAAGAAGAAGACGAAGATGTATTATGATACGGAAAGCAGGTTGTGCAAACCAGGAGGTTACGGTAAATACTTGGGGAAATAGCAGGCTTATATCAAACACCAGACAGACTTCACAGTGACGAATGCTACCCATTCCCTGGGGAACAACCGGGAACAACCTGGGAAGGTGGTCACCGGCGACGGGGAACGGCGCGCCTTTTCTATCGGATGGAGGGGACACCCCAGGCGTAGATCCATACCCGGGTTTAAAAAGCTTAAATGGGTGTCAGTTCAAAATAAGCAGACAAACCAGGAAAAAGCAACAAGGCAAACGGCAAGGAAATAAGTCACAGGCTAGTCTCGGTATAGGATAGGTAGATAAGTAGGTATAGTATAGATGCCCACACACTGCACACTGCACACTGCACACTACACCCTACACACTGCACACTACACACTACAGAATGTCACCCCAGAATTATCGGCGTGAGGGTTGCATTAGCGCTGCGATGGGGATGGATGTGATACCTCTCTACGATGAAACCAAGCCTCATATGCCCCAATCAGTCACTCGCCCTACCTCTGGCGGTGGGGTCATGTCTGGTCTTTTTGGCCCTGGGATCATGCTGTCGCTCGCATATAGGTATGGTTATGTATGTTAGGAGAATGAGTCAGTCGGGATAGCATCACGTACGCAGTACCTACTGTACCTACCTACACATACCTCATCATCATGATGACATTGCATACGAAGCCTATACTCTGTGCTACGATGTAGGTAGGTAGGTAGCGGGTAGATGCCGTGCTGACAGTACCAATCTACGAGAAACGATGACGGGTGATAGCTTTACTTCCCACTTTACTGTACTGTATGTACAGTACATACCTAGTGTACTACCTTTGGCTTTCCTCGTGGGATAATTATAATCTTAAAAAAGTGTACCTACTTATATTAATATACTGTACATGTAGATAGTGAGTGTACAGAGTGTAGATAGTGTATAGGATGAGAAGCACGGGGCTAATTAATCGTAGATACTAGGTGAATGAATAGATAGGTACCCTAACAAAATTAAGGCGCAATATTCCAAGGACGTGGCGCTGTTTCTCACGTGCAGCAAGTACATAGCGCAATTCCCTTGTCTATACAAAGCTGAGCGAGAAGCATAGGTAGGAGAAGCGGTAACGGACCCGTTTCATGCATCCTGTAAGCGATCTTATCTTGTCATGAAAAAAACCAACACGTAACCCGTTCACCACCACTGACTACCTACCTACACTACACTACCTACCTACTTACCTACCCACCCTAGGTAGGCACGTAACAGGGACGACAGGACGCTGCAAGAAAAACAAGACCAAGACGAGAAAATGGGTAGACTTGCCTGTTTCTGACGATGCCTCGAACGATGTATTGCTTGGATGGGGTTTCAGAGTGGACTACCTACCTACCTACCTACCTACTATTAAACACATTATTTAGTACATATAGGTAGGTATGCGTACGGAGTACTGTAGGCGGTAAGTAAGTATACAGTAGGTAGCGACTGAGCTACAATGTAGCTAGGGGGCTTGTCGGCATTTAGGTAATTCCTTGCGGGCTTGGCTGGTCTGGTTGGCTGCATGTTTGCAGATCACTCACTCAACTACCGGCACCACCACCACGCCATCGCTATATACTGTACCGCACTAGTACAGTAGGTTACCTACTAAGTAGTAGAGAGTAGGTAAGTATAGTATGGAATAGGTATAGTATATGGGCCATGATACCTAGGCATCAAAAGGACGCGCCAAGCGAGCCGGTCACAAAATCGCCAATCGGCTCGCGTCTACGCGGGGCGTTTATCGCTGGTCGTGTATCTATCCATCCAGTCTACAGTAGGGTGGGTGGGTGTAGGGATCCATCGCATCGCATCGCATCGCATCGCATCGCATCATCCATCCCATCCCCTCCCTTCCTTTCCTTCCCTTCCCTTCCTTCACTCTCTCCCCCCTCCCCCCCCCCGTCACCGGGCCTCGGTATCTCGCGGTCTTTTCTGGTCATCGTTCGCTTTTCTTCACAAGTGATGCGATGTCGTCGTGGTCCTGTGGCCTGATCGGTGCTACCTACCTGGGCTGATCTGTTGTGGGTGTGTGTGTATGTGTGTGTTTGTTTGTTTGTTTGTTTGTTTGTCGGGCATAACCAAGTAGGTAAGACTTACGGTTTATCGGGTTGTCGTCGGACCTTCGTACGGATCGCTGGCGACAACTGGTTCTCGTGCTTGGCGAAGACCGGAACACCGAGGATGGTGCCAGCACATGCTACTGTACTGTACGTACAGTAGCTAGTTTCTTCAAGCCTGCTCCGATTGTTCGGTATCGCGAGGCGGACTAACCCAGACTACTTAGTCTACTAGTTAGTGTAGATACTTTAGGCTCGGGTTGCCGGGAGAAGATGACGAATGGCTGCTAGGTAGGTATTGGTTCTAGATTTGCGAATGACGTCGCGTGCTCACCGTTAAACGCCTCCTTGCTTACCTACTTCTAATGACCTGGATAGTAATGGGGCTCGGGCATCTGAGTCCGGATACCAGCGAAATCCGAACACTTGATTTCCCGGTAGTTTGAGGAGCCACGGGGCATTGCCCAGCTAGTATAGGTCCTGAAACCTGTCCAGCCAGCCTCGCTGTCGCGGTATACCTGCTGTACGTAATCTATCTATACTACCGGTATGTAGGGACCCGGATATCGAGGCAACAGAGCAAGCATCCCCAAAGATGGCGAAACCGGCAACGCTCGGTATGGAAACCCGAGTTCTCTCCAGCCATCCACCCACTTATTCATCATAACCAGCGTTTGTGATTACTCATGTGGCGTGTTGGTTTTGTATGGGTGCGGGGGTGGGCACCTTCGTACATCTATGTAGCTCTGTACGCAAGTACATAGCGTACCGCAATGTACAGTAGGTAGGTAGGTTTGTTCTGTGACCAACAGACATACATGGTGGTTACCTTTATAGTAGTATAAGTCGTAGGCTAGGTAGGCAGAACACAACACCCACACCGCCTCGGAATTCTCGAGCCCTGCGATGATGGTACTGTAGGATTAGGGTGAAGCAAGTAGCCGCCTTTACTATTACCTATCCTATATCCTTCAATGGAATACCTAGTCTAGGGATGGCATTGATCAAGCTTGTACCTAACTTGAACTATCTTTATGTGAACCCTCACGTGCAAGTCTAGTCTATATCAAGTACAGAATGACCGAGTCCACCGCTTTCCAGATGTCTGTTCGTTCTGGTTTCTTGAACTCTGTGATATATACATACTATCTAGTCTAGACTAGACACTGCTTTCAAACAAACACGAGGCTATAGAACATTGCCGAGAGAGTCTCCCGATCGTGTCCCATTCGTCTGCCGACTTTCGGTGAAAAGTGATCGGGGTGGCGCGGGATAACCAACCGGTATTCATTTGATAAAACCCGCGTGTTGCCTTATATGTTAGACTCGTGCGTGAAGTCTCCACGGCCGAGGAAACATACCTGCCTACTGCCCAGCCTTACCCAAAGTAAGTTATAGCTCGCGTCTAGCGGTTGCACAATATGCGAACGCTACCCTAGTAGTAGTACCTATCTATCTGTTTGCATAGATGTATACTATGAAAAACCTAGCGCAGTTACTCCAGTTACCGTCTTCCTGCGTTCTACTTGGTACTTACACTAAAACGCGTCACGGACGTCGGCCATCACGGCTCGAATTCTTCCGCTCTTCGTTGTGCGTTCGTCTGTCCGTCCCATCGGGTGGCGTTCGGCTCGGCTTATGCCTACCTACCCGCTGAGTATAGAGTATGTAGGTAGGCTGGTAGATGGAGTTCGGTCTAGATGTATGTAAGTGTATATGCGGCCTCGTATGCTGTGCGCCCACATTCCCTCCTCTCGCACTACAGTAGATTCGACTTGCTTGGCTTGGCTTGGCTTGGCTTGGGTTTAGGCGCGGCAACGATGTGCATTCAGTTGCCTGCTTGGCCGCGCCGGACTTCGGTTATGTGTTTTTCTCGTCCGACCTATTTCCCCCTGTTTTGTTTGTTTGTGTTTCATTCATTCAATTTTTTTTTCTTCTCCAAACGGCTCGTTCCTTGAATTACCCTTCGCTTACTGCGCTCATCTTGTGATCTTGCGACGGTGCTTATACTAGTTGTGGGCTTGGCCTGAGAATCAATCGTATGACTTTGAACATCTGGCGGAGCTCATAATCTGCCACGGTTAGGATGTACTCCGTAGGGCTCTAAAATCCTGATTTCCTTATTACTGATTAGCTCGTCCTATCATATCGGCTTTTATTTATATAAGTAAGTAGCTCATAGGAATTGCTATGTTATTGCGTCTAGCAAGCGCCTCTGGTGGGGGATGGATGGCCATTGTTCTCTCATCCTTATTTTCAATTGGAAGATGTCATCACAGCAACGATGGAACATGGGCATTCATTATCCTCTGCTATTATACATACTCGATTTACTTGGCACGGACCTGCCTTATGCCTTATGCCTTACGCCTTCTCTAGACGGCCGGCGACAGTCTTCCAGTTGATAACATTCCAGATGGCACTAAAGTACTCGGCCTTCCTGTTCTGGTATTGCAAGTAGTAAGCATGCTCCCAAGCGTCGATACCCATCAGAGGCACGTAGTTACCGGATACGGGATCTTGGTTGGCTCGGGTGACAACCTGGAGAGTTCCGGCTGCCTTGTCCTTGACGAGCCAGGCCCACCCGCTGCCCTGGATGCCGGCCAGAGCCGTGTTGACTTGGCTCTGCAGGGCCGAGAAGGACCCGAAGTCGCGGTCGATGGCGGACTGAGAGAGCCAAGTTAGTGTGACGACGACGACGATGATGATTCAAGTAGACAGATTCCTTCATTCGTCACGGCTACGTACCTTGAGAGCACCCTCGGGCTCGCCGCCACCATCCTTGTCCGCCGGGGCCAGGTTCTCCCAGAACAGGCTGTGATTGATATGGCCACCGCCGTGGAAGTTGAGCAGTGGCGCGAGAGTGGCGGCCTTGGACTGGTTGCCCTGGGAACTGGCCTCTTCGATCTGCTCCAAGGCGCTGTTGAGGCCGTTGACATAGGTCTGGTGATGGTTCTTGTGGTGCAGCTCCATGATCTTGCCTGAGATGTGAGGCTCGAGTGCACCGTAGTCATCTGTGGTCGGCGGGCGCGACGTGTCAGCCGGGCCGAACGAAAGGGAAGAGTGTCCTCTATCGCTTACAGGGTAGGTCTGGCAGTGTGGCCTTGCCGCGGACGAAGGAAATGCTGGCCAGAGCAGCGGCGGGTCTGCTGGCGCGGGCGAGCATGGCTGCCCGGCCGCGGAGCGTGCGCTGGAGACAGATGGTCATCATCTCGACGGTGTGACGGTATTTTTCAATTGGTCTGGGTAGGGTCTAGGGGAACACGAGGTTCTAGATCGGTCTGAGGGCGAAGATATGTTGCTGCGACAAAATCCAAGGTGGAATTGGTGATGATACCGTCATGGAGGGATATTAGCGACGGGGAGTTCTGGGAATGATGTCAACAAAAATGGAGAGCTCCCAGTCGGTATGTCGGGGATATCGGCCGTCGTCGGATGCTCCGATGTCGTCATTTGCAACAAAAGCCCATGCTAATATACCAGATATATGCATTATACATCCGAGTTGCGATAATGCGGAAGAGTGCCCCGCGCTCCAGTGCCCCGCCATGATGAAAGTCGCGTCTCTCATGGCAGGTTGCTACCTACACGTTACCTATCTTATATGCTTGCCCCTCTAGTAGGTATTGCAGTACTTCACCTGTAGCCTGTTCGTCAGCAACACCCGCCACACCACTACCTACTTGTGTAAGACTTGGGTGTGGCATGATCGTGGATGTCCGGGCATAATTGACCAACTATGAACCGTTGAGAGACGCTGCGGGCAACATGTCCTACTATGATATAGACGCCATCTTGACTGACGCCGAGGTACGAACCACAAACCACGAACCACCCCATCTCTCTACTGTATCACAGTACCATGGCGTTTGAGGACTAACAGCTAGTCCTCCCCTTCTGCAGAAAGTGCCGTGCAAGTTCGAACTCGACGTGGCCGAGCTGGGATATCTGGATAATAACCCGGCGCAGCCCCTGAAGAGCGGCACCACCATCGGCCTCCCGCTATGGCTAGCCGAACTGCTGGCCCTCGCCAACCGGGCTCCTAGCGCCGCCGACGAGGACGCCAAGTCGTTCGTGTCGCTAAACCTGCCGCCGTCGCTGTCGAACGAGGTCATGTCGGCACTCAAGGCTGACCCGCGCGCGGTGCCGTTGCGCGACCAGTCGCACAACTTCTACGGGCTAGGAACGCGCATGCTCGACCTGTTCGAGGAGAAGGAGATCTGCGCCATCCTAAGGCGTACCTTCGTCACTAGGGCGGCAGACATCGCGCTGCACGCGGGCAAGGCCGGGGCCACAGACGACATGGGTGTCGGCGCGGGCGAGGAGTTTCTGCGTGGGCTAGAGGAGTGGGAGCGCAAGCTGTTCAAAAAGGCCCACGACGGGGCCAAGGGAACTAAGGAGTGGATGGAAGGTGTCAAGAAGCATTGAGGCTACGCAGAAGCACTCTAGGCCAGATCGTGGACGTGGAATTGAGAGACGTTTACTTATACCGTTGTGGTCCTGAGGAAGAAGCATGGCTAACAAAGTGCTATACAAACTCTACGAAGCACACGGGCAGACAGACTCTTGACTTCGAGAGTTAAGTCCACAAGATGCAAAAGACCAACTAGAGGTTAGGTCTATGGGTGATAATGCATTTAAGAAAAACTCGAAAAATATGGTCTAGTCATTCGGTTTTAATTTAGGTGTGCATTTCTAAATTATTCACAGAGTTTGTTGAAGAACCACATGATAGATGTACTGTAGGTGCCTACCTACGATACAGATACTGTGCGTAATACTGTATGAAAGTGGGTAGTACAGTGGGGTCTTCGGTACCTTAGGTAGGTACCTACCTGGCTGGCATCTCTATGGGCAAGATATCACTAACGCGCCACTGCCGATTGCTTCAACAACTTTTATTCTGTCGCTGACCCCTGCGCCAACCGCGATGCAGCGACAACAACTTACATTATCACGTAGATAACAGTCTATCGACGTGTTCTTTTGCATGTTGGCACTGTCACCATCGCACTACAAGACACCACGAGCACCGACGACGAACACCACCAACACCAACCATGTCCTTCAGCCACGCCAACATATCGAAGGCCGATGCCGCAGCCTACTCGTCCTCGGACGACGATGAGAGCGACAACGACGGACTGACCCGCCCGTCGATAGATCCCCGCGACGACGACTTCCTTGATTACAACCCCCGCAAGCGTCGCAAGACCGGTCGCAACACGAAAGAGAGCGCCGCTCTAGGCATCTTTGGTTCTGATAGCGACGACGACGATACACCCAACAAACGCTGGAGGGCGAAGAAGGATCTCCGACATAAAACGTCGCCTTCGTTTCCGCCGGCCAGGAAAAGCTAGATCAACACGCTGACGAAGACGAAGAGGACGACGATGAGGATGAGGGTAGTCGCGCTGGCCTGGGTGCGCAACAAGGGAAGAAGACAACGCGCTACGAACAAGATGAAGAGGAGGACGAGGACGAGGACGAGGACGAGGAGGATGAAGATATGGCAGGCGTTGGCTTGGGGTTCCGTCCATCAGCAGCCGGGCTTGGGCTGGGTTGGGGCCAGACCTCTCAGACACAAGCTGCCCCGAACATATTAGATAATACGCCCAGCAAACGGTCAAATATCCTCAAGACAAACTACGACGGTAATACGCCTCTAGGGAAGAGCTTCGTACCCACGTCCGCGAAGGAACCTGTTCTCAAGCCGAACCTCGCCGATAATGAACCACTCTCGGCACCACAACCCCCCAAGTCGAGCGCTTTTAGTGGTGGTGGCTCCAAGGCGAAATCGTTTGCTGCACGCATGATGTCCAAGATGGGCTACGTCGAGGGACAGGGTCTCGGTGCCAATGCCCAAGGCCGTGCCAGCATCATCGAAGCCACACTGCGTCCGACGGGCAATGTCGGTCTCGGTACCGTGCGGGAGAAGTCCCAGCAGGAACTGAAGGAAGAAAAACGACAGGCGCGCTTGCGGGGAGAGGACGTCCCCGATTCCGACGAGGAACGGAAGAGGGCCAAGCGTGAGAGGAAGAAGAAGACCGGAGACAGTGGCTCGGGGAGCGGCGTGAGCACGCCCAGACGGGCTAAGCCGAAATACATGACTGTTAGCGACATCCAGAGGCTGCGCCGGGGCTGCACATACCCGAAGCATTCGCCCCCATCTTGGATATGACGGGGCGTGATCAGAAATTGTTAACGTCTGGTTCTGGTCTTCTAACCCCGACAGCAGGGGGTGCCGAGCTAGTGGAACAGACGGAAGCTCGAAAACTAGCAAGACGAGCGCAAGGTGATCTCGCTGCCTTCGTAGAAGAATGGAAGACATTAGAAGAAAGAAAGGCATGGCTGGACATGGAAACCCTTCAGCGCCAGCAAGAGGTAGACGAACTCGAAAGTGAATTCTCCTCTCTCCAAATGTTCTCTCTCGTGCTCGATGAGGTGTGTCAATCCGCACGAGACCAGGAGTGGGATCCTGTCATCTCAGGATTAAAGAAGGCTGAGGCCTCAACTTCGACTTATAACGAAGAATTGTCGAGCATTGCGGTGGCTGGTATTCACCCCTTCCTCGCGAACGCTACTCAGGGATGGCAACCCTTAGAAGACCCTAACCTGGGCAACTTTGCCACTGATCTTGTCGGGATCAAAAAGCTACTTGGTCTACAAAACAAGACAGCGAACGGAGGTGCAGTCACCAAGTGGAATCACGGCGAAGTAGAGAATAGCTCAAGCCATTTCCATGTACGGTCAACTACGCCATACGAGAGTATGATATACAAGCTAGTGTTTCCCAAACTTGTGACCACCATATCACAGACCTGGGATGTCTACAACGTCACCCCTCTTCTCACCGTACTGGAAAGATGGGAACCGCTTTCCCCTGCGTTCGTTCGCTCTCAGCTACTAGAGCAGGTTGTCCGAAGACTCGAAAGTGCCATCACGAGCTGGAAGCCCAAGAAGGAGCGAAGTACACTACCACACCTGTGGTTGTTCCCCTGGCTCCAGCATCTCCCCCCACACCATCTAGAACCCAAAGGCACAGGCCTGGTCTCAGATGTCAGGCGGAAATACCGACAAATGATCGATACCTGGCAGTTTGACAGGGGCGTAATCCCGGGGCTCAAGCAGTGGCAAGATATCTTCCGCCCCTCGAAAGCACAAGATCAGTGGAAACCTCTGGTCATGCACCACATCCTTCCCAGCATGGGCCGGTATCTACGCACCAACTTCCGCGTGGACCCGAGCGATCAAGAGCCATATCTAAAGATGCTGCAGGGCGTCGTCAAGTGGGTAGATGTCATCTCATCCTCGATGATCGCCGAGGTCATCGTCGCCGAGGTCTTCCCCATGTGGCATGACGTGCTGTACCAGTGGCTCACAGGTGACGAGGCCAACTACGACGAGATTGGTGCCTGGTTCGAGTGGTGGCACGCCGACGTGTTCCCGCCCGAGATCGCGGCGCACCCGAGCGTGCAGGCCGAGTTCCGCCGCGGCACGGCCACCATCGAGAAGGCGCTCGAGCTTGGCGACGACGCGAAACACACGCTTCCCCCGCCAGAGAGGAAACCCGCGCGCTCGACGCGGGATGATAGGAAATCAAGGGAAGAGAAGCGGCCGAAGAAACTCCCGCCGCCTCCTCCCCCTGTGCCCACAGAGGCCGTCGAGCCGACCTTCCGCGACGAAGTCGAGAGCTGGTGTCTCGACAACGACATCCGCTTCATACCCGTCCGCAAGGCGAACGAGCTGGGCAAGCACTACTTCCGCCTCACGGCCCGCCTGGATGGCAAGGGCGGCGTGTTGGCGTATTTCCGCGGCGGAGACGATGTGGATGTGCTCGTCGTCGAGTCCCGCAAGATCAATGGCGCCTTCCGACGCGCTGAACGCGCTGAGTGGGACGCGCTCCTGGCGTCGCTTTTTGAGGAGGTTGAGGGGCGGTAGGGAGATAGGTTATTTTGTACCTAGGTATGTAAAGAAAGAGGGTGTTGAGGGGTTGAGTTGAGCAAGTATTGAGGTCTAGATGGGGGTTCTGTAGACTTTATTATTAGAAATTACAAGAGCGAGGATTCAATTTATTAAACAACATCAACATCGCTAGAAGCTATTACGCTCCTAAATGAGATATCGTGAAACCTAGCAGAGCCTAAAACACATTGCGTCGCGAGTGTAAACCAGGGGTAATAGAGTAGAATAATACTGTGAATCTACCCCATATTCGCACGTTTTTACGTTTGTCTAAGTGGCAATTATGTCGCCACTTGAGGAGCGCTCCTTGAGATTAAACTTTGCTGACTGGCCAACACGCCGCTTCAACACATTGCGCCACCACCCTCATTCACCCACAAGCGAGGTGAAATGTGGCTAGCAGCTCCCCGAATCTCGTTGTAGAGGAGACATCCTTTACCCTCGTGTTAACTATTAAGGGCAGTGAGGAGAGAAGGATGCTCGAGGGCTACAATGAAGGATCGTCATGTGCAGCTCCTATGAGCCACCAGCTGATGGGCTATTATGGGTGACTCGAATTAGGAAGGGTGTATCCAGTGGAGGATAATGTTTCTTGGTCGTAGAACGCCTATACCATTGCTCTTTCAGGCCTTTTAGAGGCAAAATTCACTTTGCTTCTTAATACGTCCTTCAGCTCGAACAATAGAAATAATATAGCAATTAATTAGGTAGGTAGGGTGGGTTGGTACTCGACGGAATACGATGTAGAAAGGCTTCTTTGTTTACTGTAAATTGTTTTTAGCTAGTCTTGCCTCGAGACTTGTTTTATTTAAAGTCGCGTTGTTGAAAGAGACAACAGACAAAGCAAGCAAATGTTAGCACTCTGATGTTTGAAAGCATCTGTGGGTTAGTCACAACCATGGCGATTGAGATTTGCGAAGCACCCAGATCATGAAATCAAACGTATTAGTTACCTAAACTACAGCTTCATCGGATATAATGAATAGAGAGCGTACATCTGAAGTAGCCGCTTCAGGTTCTGTAGTGCCAGGTATCTATATTACTACCTACGGGACAACCAACGCCGGTGAACTCTCACACCCATACGGAATGCAAGTGGACGCCGCAAGCCCCGATCGAGATAGGCATGGAAGTGTCAACAGTATGGAAGCCTCGGACTGGCTGGTGGAAGCCACGGTCGATCTAAGCCGAGATTTGGACACATCGAAGAAGGAACTAGACATCATCAAATTCATCCTCGAGGAAATGGAGCCGCGGTCGCGGACCGACCGTAGGCCGGGCGTTACCCGAGATGGACAGGTAGAGCTTATGAGAGCATGCCGCGAGTATTCCAGCTCCCGGTGTTTCCTACTGCGAGAACGACTCCGCCAAGTCCAGTTCTGGGCGCGTTCGAAGATAATGGGACAACAGGTGCCGGAAATGGCTCCAGAAGAGGTCAGATTTATCTTTTCTATCCTTTCTCGCGCTCGGCGCATCAACCGGAGGGCGAAGAGTGATGATTGTGGCTTGTTTGGTGTTTCTTAATATTCCTTGCGTATTTTCTCTACTGTACTGTTAGCTATATGTAGCGCCTTAACAAACCAAGTGTATTGTGGCGGATGCTGACTGTTATTACGAAAGTGGCGTTTCGCAGATATCGAATGGCGAAGGTGGTTGAGTGATCAGGCCAGCAGCCATGCTGATCGGCTTGGTGGCAATCTAGTATCACCCATCGAGAACCCATCGGAGCCATCGAACGACATCGTCTGGAGAGATTGGGGCCCGTTACCTCACATTCTTAGTGCTGATGTCTGGTGGAAAGATGTATAAAGCGGCATATACCGAGAGAGGTTGTAGAGCACGGGTCCTGCGCGGGTACTGGCGGAAGGTGGTATGACGCTGTACTTGGTTAGGCCGGTTTTCCGGGCGGCGATTCTCTGCCTATATGAGGTTGTGCCGTTTAGATGCTCTAGAATAGTGTTAGTAGGCCGAGGAGATCCAGCTTCGTGACAAACAGTCGTATGATGAGGGATATGGATATGTTGTCTAACGACATGGTGAGAAGTAGGGGCGTGGCTAATATAGTTAGTTGCCAGTATACCAGACTGTCTTGTACGTCGGCGCTTGGACGAAAGGCAAGTCGGAGTGGCAACGGCAATGGTCACGATAGGAAAGATGCTTAAAGATTTTGATAATATACACTTGTGTCTACACGGCAATGTTGTTGCAATCTTGGAGGAATACCTAGATGAATAGGCAAGGGTAAGTTGTCGGGTCAGTAACGACCTCCGAATCTGCTACGCTGCAAGTTTCTTTATCACTTCTTTCCCCCGTCATCTCGTTTCCCTGTGAACACGGTAGTCGCTCGGCGACCGCCAAGTGCTAGTCTCATGCCAGAATGGTCTTTTTAGTGATTCGATTGCCTAACACGCCAAGAAAACACAAATGTACCTACCTATATGTTATGAGTTATGAATCACAACAGCAGCCTTGACTCGGAATTAAGACAATCAATATCGTAGGATGTCCTTAAGGGGGGGACATAGGTTGCCTGCAACACGAAGGTCAGTCATCCTCTACATAGGTAGTATACCTAGCTTCCCACAGCTCATAGCTGGGATACGGTATTATAGGTCTTATGCATCGAGTTATTTCATTGTATGTTTAGAAACTGGCGAACCACGCGTTAATTCTCGGAGCCTCATTTCTAGAAAACGACTATAATTCCGTGCATGTGGTGGGTTCATAGAATGATCATACTGGACGTTCAACTCCCCTTGTCCCTTGTAAATATGTCTGATTCGCTAGCATGCTATGATATATACCTAGGTATATTACGAGTCAGATTACCTATTGGTGCTCAAGTAGTGCCCGAGGTTAGTAGATAGCCGTCTAGACTACCTAGGCAGTTAGTTATCAATTCATACTTAGACATTAGCCTACACTAAGCGACCATTCAACATGTCCAGACAACTAGCTAACAGAAGTAATGTTACCAACAGCAGTTCAGCTGTATTGATCAGCAATAGCCAAAATAGTGGTTAAGCCGACGATATACTGCGTACGTATAGGCCATGAACCCCTGAATCGTGAAAATGAAATATAGTGTTTTGTTGAACCTGCTATTATTACCTAACCGAGAGTCCGAGATAGTGGGTTCAACACTAATCACCTGCCAAATAGACACAAACCTGTTATTGTTCTGTGTCAGGACTCTGGTGTTCTGTAGCATTGGCATTTCCAACACACTTAACCTCAACTGAAGGGCGACATCTTACACTATTACCCCGCGGCTCATATCCGCTGTACCGGTAACTGTACTGTAAGTAAGTAGCTACGGTCGGGCCACGTACTGTCCTGGGCGGCGAGCAACCAGATCCTCTCCACGGGGTAAGTAAGCCGAAGCGCTATTACGTACAAGTTACCCAGACACAGGGATTTCAGCTGCGTTTAGGTTCGCCCATTCCAGTTGTTTCGCAGCGATGATGCAAACGGATACCACTTTATCTTACCTCGATCCCTAGATTTGCGGAGGTTGGAGCCTTTGCCCCATTCTGGGGTTCATGAAGCTCCAGACATTGTCCTGGGTCCCTGTGCTTGGGGGGGGGGGGGGGGGGGGAGGAACACGCTAGCGCTGACTTCGCAATCCTTACCGGCGCTGTGGTTGTTTTCTCGGGTCCGTCGTCGTCGTCGTCGTCGAACAGAGTCCTCCTGATCTACAGGACACAGCGGAATGAGCCCTCGCCTAATGCACAGCGAACGGTATCACATCCCCCCTCATTATCTGGCACACGGTCTCCTACCTATTCCACGGCGTGCCACCTTGTTAGCGTTTACGTGCATCATAAGCGTATATGGTGTAGTGGATGTCTCGGAGCACTGCCTCTGCTGCTGTGTTGCAGTGACGCATATGAATTGATTGATTGGCATACAGTAGTAGACACCTAAGTAAGTACCTACGCATGGATAGACAACACCGTAGGTATTAGCCCCTATCTCACTCCTCGGTGTTATTGGACTTGCCGGTTTGCCGGCTATGCCGATGGTTCTGTGGCACGGCACAGCCAAGACACCCTCCTCGCGACAGCGTACCTAGTGTACAGTAGGCGTTTACGCTTCGAGGTCCTATACGTGTCGCTTACCACTCTTCCAGAAGAGTTCCTCGACATTTCTCCTTTCTGCCTAGTCTGACCGTCACCGGATCCTAGCCTTAAGAGGAAGGTGTTCCAGAGCCATAGCCAATGGATGCCCGGTCGGAGTGGTGCCAGGTAATATCAGCAAGTCTTGGTCCTACAAAGTTGGTGGTGCGGAGAATTCGGATTTGGAAAGTCTCTGGAACTTCTCCCGCAGTAGGTAGTGTAGCTTTGCTCTCCGCCTTTTCTTCCCCCCGCCTGTCTATGTAGTGTACATTACCGTATGCGTGTAGGGAAATGCCAAGGATTTGATATCTTGCCTAGACGCTAAAAGGAAGAAGGATGGGCTGGGCGGGCAGGCGTCTTGTGGGAAAAGGATTGTTGGTTTGGTATTGCTCTGTGTTTGTTCTCATCGCCATCATCATCATCATCATCATCCGTTGGCTGTCGGATCAGCCGAGCGGTGCTGCCAGTTGGTGTAGTTAGTACACCATATCATGCAAGACCGTCCTACGGCGGTCTTCTCTAACCATATATGGTCTCCTTTTTTCTTCTTCGCCACGTGCGAAGCATGCAATCTTGTTCGTGCGGCTGCCATCACGCTTCCACACCGCACGATGATACAGGGACTAGGACTGGGACTGGGACTGGGACTGGTACAGTACAGTACTGGATGGGCGTAGGCGTCGTCATACTGTATTTACCATCTGACGTTAGCGATGCCCAAGCGAATTATACGTCACATGCCTCCGACTTATGATCTGAGGCGGATGAGTAGCGGTATTTATTATCACGTCGGAGTATTCAGTGGCACAGATACCTACTGTACTGTACCAGAGACCACAAACACTAGCCTGGGCAAACGGTCTTATTCTTATCTTTGGCTGTGGGACATGATCCCCACAAAGACTAAAACGGCCTGGATATCTGCTGGATCCCTACAGTATGGACGGGATACGGAGTACCTATGTACTGCCCAATTAAGAAACAGGCGCTAGTATTATCTATGTACTGTACTGTAATATATACGGCTATATCAGGCTCGGGCCTATTACAGTAGAGCGCCATACCAGAGCTCGCTGTCGCGCAGGTGATTTTAATGATTCCTCAACTACTGTAGAGTACTTTGTGTTTAGCTTAGTAGTGTTGTGGCGCTACTGTCGCTCCCGTCTACCCACATGCATGTAGGTACTCCTTGCCTCGGCAGTTTTGGATATAGGTATCGTTCTAGAAGAACTAAAAAGAGGAGCTAGAAGAGTGTGTAGGTAGGTAGGTAGGTAGGAGAGGAGAGTGAGGATGAGGGTTAGTTACCTAGGTAGTTAGTTTACTGTAGTCGAACTTTGTGGCCGATTCCCCTGCTTGACTTGGGGGGAGAGGAGTACAGGCCCAGTTGAGATTTGTACGCAGTAGGTACGCCGTAAATCTCTGAATAGCAGGTATTAGTATTGGATGAATTATTGCTCTTATCGCGTACAATAATAATAAGGCCTATCTTTACTATATATAGGCTCCGATCGAACCCGTCGTTCTCCCTATTTGGTAACTGGTCCTCGACTGATGGATTGATTAGGTACCTAGTGAACGAACCCCTGAGCCCCAACTTGAGTCGGGTCAAGTCGAGTCGAGTCAAGTCGAGTCGAGCCTCTCGTACCGTACCGTACCGTCGAGTTCTGCTTTGTCCCTCTCCCAAAAAATCCCACCGAGCTGGTGGGGATCGGCGGTTCAATCACGCGACTGGATTCCATGTCTTGTCTTCACAGTACCCAAATCCACTAAATACGCCAAGCGCCAAGCTTACCTACCATGGACAATGCCCCATCCTCCCTTGCTCGCGTTGCC
>NQIM01000586.1:0-22521 GCA_003426235.1 Xylaria polymorpha
GGGGGCGGCGGGGATGAAGGCGGGGATGTCGACGTCGATGCGGATGGGGATGAGGGTGACGGGCATGGCGGCCTGGGCGTGGGCGCTGATGTCGGCCGTGTTGCGGGCCTTGGCCATCCAGTCGCGCCAGATGCCCTGTAGATGCACGGGCACGAGGGTGTCCTTGCCGACGCGGTCGCCGGGGTCGGCGCGTGTGGCGCTATCCTCGCGGCGCAGGCTGCGCAGGCCGGTGGGGGCGACGGCGGCTGTCGTCATCATCGTCGTCGTCGTAGTCGTAGCCGTCCTCGGCGTAGTTGATGACGGTGGTGCCGCGCTTGGTGGTGCGGGCGANGGGGCCGGGGGCGGTGGCCTGCAGCACGGGGGCGAGCAGGGAGTTGTTGTAGGTGCGCAGGCGCGGCGCGTAGCTAGACGAGAGCGCCTGCGGGAGGCTTCGGCTCTCCATATTGATGATCGACTGGGGCGTCGTGTTTCGATCTGTTATCTCATGTCGGTGTCGACACTACCAGTCTCATTCATGCATGCGACAACGACGTGGACGAGCAGCAGCTGGAGGTGATGGACGCGGAGGCGAGGCGCCCACACTCACCAGGAATGGGAGAGAGAGAAGAGTCGGCGCACAGGACGAAGAAGGGGCGGCGTGGGTCAATTGGATGGGATGGATGGGGTTGGATTGGACTGTATCGGATTTGTTGCAGACGGTGTTCGATCGGCTGTTCAACGTGAGGTGTTCGGGATGCGGCACAGACTGCAGTCAAGATCGATATCCAGTAGGTTAGATAGGTATTACGTGGTTATTCGAGGGAACGTGTAGGAGAGCTGGGAATGGCGATTCGAGTCGACAGGGATCAGATGGCTAGCTCTGGTCCTCCCTCTGGTGCTCTGATCTGCTCTGGTCGGTCGGAGATGATTAGAGTTTCGGCGGGGGACTTGGGATTCAGCAATTGTTCAATGCGGTGGCTGTAGTGTGTGGCGGTAGTGTTGATGCTGTGATGATAAGGCTGGCTGGCTGGCTGGCTGGGCTCTGTTTGCGTCCGAGTTCGTCGTGTCGCATCTCGCGTCTCGTTCATAAAATTTCCTAACACAATTCCAATCCTAGAACCAACCAACTGGGATCAATTGGAAGGAAGGGAGCGTCGGGTGGGGAGCACAGACCAACCGCAATCCATGGATCCATTGGATTAAAGATACTATTCTTATAGATGCATTTACTCTTTAGTAGCAATATTATGCTTTGAAGGAGCTTAGCAGTGAACCCCGCCTCAGCTCACGAACGTGCCCCACCCGTCCCGTCCTGTTCCTGCCCCTCACCTTAATTGATGAGTCAGCAAACAATAATTATTAGCTGACCAATACAGTCATCGACAAACTAATTATCATGCAATATAAACATCGGGGTCGTTGTCCAAAGGTAGAGAGACTTTTACTACTTGAAATCATTAAAATTCAACTTGTCAAGTGAGAGTTTACTATGCAGAAGGAATAGCCCAGGTTCTTCAAACACAAAGGTTGATAGAAGGAAGACATTGGGAATACTCTCCGTCGGTTGACGAGTGTATCGTTAAACATTATTTTCTCTCCTGTGAATATCTAGAAATCTTATCTGCCCAAGTGGGGGATTTATAGCTTATATCATAGATGTCTCAATACCTAGTCGTCTCGCTTCTCTCAGCTGAGATCGGTCCCGGTCTCGCTCTCGTATTGTCTGTCGTCCCGCACTAAATAATGGATAGTGAGTGTAGCGTCTCGACTTACATGACACTCACTATCTACACCATAAATGCGTGTCAACTCTCGACACCAACCCGCCGTCATCGGTCAACGCATCAGTCACATCCCAATCTACGACGGAATGACACCACAGGCATGACACACCGTTGTCCTGCAGTAGAATCCTCATTCACAGCCTATATAAAACATCATGTAGCGCACCATGTAGAACATGCTCGCAAAATCCTCACCGACGTGAATATGATACGACGTAACTAGACGTAACACCTGCTTAGCAATACTATCTGCTGAGAAATCGAATCGAGACAGCCAGCCAGCCAATCAGCTCGCATGATTGGTATCGTTCTCTACGCCCTTTGGTCAACATCCCAGCATACGATTATACATCCTTCAGTATACTCTTACTCGGCAATCAAAGAGTCGAGTCTCATACACACGCATATATAAATATAGTATACACAAGTGTGCAACGACATCACTCATCTCAGAAGGATTCATCCCATGCACTTACACAATTTCATCAGCGACATCACCATGGCGAATGAAAACACCACCAACTCGAAATACACGCTCTACGTGTACTTCACGCGGTACTCCAGTACGTCATCTCATCCCAACTCCGACGAAAACGACCTCACCCAAGCCTACCCACCCTCATCACCAGAGACCCCCCCATCTCACAAGCACCCACATACCAACCTCACTCACTCACCACTACAGGCTGGGGCGCCCGCGTGCAACTAATGCTAGAGCACTTCGAGATCCCCCACGAGGTGCAATACTTCAACTTCAGCGGCGCACTCGCACCACCAACGGACCTAACCACGCTCCCCGTCCTGGACGTAACCTCCGGGGAGGGAGGAGAACCGCTCCGCGTCCGCGACTCCCTCGCCATCGCCGAGTATCTCGCCGAGCAATTCCCCACCAAGGCCCTCTGGCCCGCGGACGCGCACCTGCGCGCCCTCGCCCGCCATGCCGCCGCCGCCATGCACTCGGGCTTCGCCGCCCTGCGCGACGCCTACCCGACCAATTTCCTCGCCCGCTACGAGGGGGCCGGGATCCCGCTCTCCGACGCCGTTAAGAAGGACGTGGACAAGATCCTGGCGCTCTGGGGAAGCACGCGCGCCGCGGCGAGGAAGCGTCTTGCGCTGATCGGGCAGCCGGATGATGGCTTTCTGTGTGGTGGGTTTAGTATCGCCGATGCCTTTTTCTGGCCCGTGCTCTGGGTGAGTCTTCTTTATTTTTTCCCCCTTGTCTCATTGCCGTGGTGGGTTGAGTAATCTGGGAGCGTGAGTATCCGCTTACATAGGTCCTCTTGTAGCGCTTGAGGTCGTACAATGTGCCTCTGACGGGTATTGGTGAGGACGCGCTCAAGTGGATGGAGACCATGTGGAATGATCCCGTCGTCAAGGCACAGGCTAGAGAGTATTTCCGCCAGGCCCAGGATCCGCAGTCGGGAATACCGCATTATGATGATGTGTTCAGGAGTAGCCCTGATGTGACTTTTAGGAAGTTTACAGAAGACTGGGTTTTCAAAGGGCCGTATGTCTAGTTTTGGGCCGAACAAAGTAAATTGGGTGATAACTCCGATAATCAGTAAGCAAGAAGAATTCGCATGACAAGTTTAAACTTCCCATACGTCTCGTTAGTCTTCCTCCGCGGTTTTTCAGCCATCGTCTTCTTGATCTTCCGGCTCTTGGCTCGCTGCATTGTCAACTCTGTCGTCTTCACCATCACTGTCATCAGGCTCAGTCTCGACATCAGATTCTTCGTCATCTTCGTCATCTTCTGACGAGTCGTATGAATTCTCAGACTCCGAATCTGATGATCCTTAGGGATTCTCTTCCTCGTCAAAAGGCGAGACGCGCATCCTGTCTCGGGAAACCTCGATGAACTCTTCGATAGACTCGATTGCGAGCTCCAGCCTGCCCATTCGGATATACAGCTCGACCGCCCTGAAAGTTTCCGCTTCGTGGTCAATCTTTGCCTTCACTTTTCCTTCTGCTAGTCTTCTTAACTCATCCCTGACCGACGAGAGGGCTTGCGCGCGGATCTTGGAGAGAATGGCCTCTAGTTTTTTAATCTCCTGAATCAACATCCGATCTCGAATGCTACGAAGGAGACGCTCGAACGCGGCTGATTTGGAGGCTGCCGCCTCGCCTGGGTTGTCATGGAACATGTCGCTCGGATCTACAAGCATTAGCCGGCGCATGGCGCCTAATGTTGCAGCATCGTAGTAGTTATGAACACAGTCTCTGTAAAGCATTAAAGGGGTATTACCAATGTTAGTTGTAGTCCGGATGTCGATACAGTCGAGCTCAAGTTTTTCCGTCAATTGACAAGACCATGAATCCCCGACATCAGCAATCCAATGTAAGAAATTCCATCCTTGATCGTCCACGACATCGATACCCACACCAGCTTTTTGGAGGAAGGATATTAAAGACACGTTGTGTTCCATAATTGCGAGCACCAGAGGTTGTCGCACATCGGTTTTCATGTTGATGCGGCATGCCCCCCCCCAGCCTCGAATAACATTTGGTACAACTCCCATATATCTTCTTCGTGAGATGTAGCAGAACTGATCAAGTGCCAGACACCCCGTCCATCAGAGGTTTGAACACCTGCATCAGCCCCCAGCAACAATAGAGTTTTCGCGAAACGTATTGCTTCAATTCCATGCAGGCTTATTATTTGAATTGTCGATGTAAGTGGGGTGAAGCCATATTTATTACTGGTGTTCACTGGATAGCCTCGCGTTACAAGCAGCCGCGCGGATCGCCAGGCACCGCATCTGATGGCGAAGTGCAGCGACGTGAGGCCTTCTGCGTCCGCCAGGTTAGATGGCACGCCGAGATCGAGCAAATGCGTAACTAGTTCCACATTGTCGACCATGCAGGCGTAATCAAGTATCGTGTGACCCCCAAAAGATCGTTTGGTGAGTAGGTCCGGCGTATTCAACAAGGCCTGGTCCAGTTTTCGGGTCGGATTCTCGGAACACAGGAGGTCGATAACGTCGTACCCATCGTCTTCTATCTCCATGAATTCGATAAATCTAGTTAAGTGGAAGTATTCACTCGTGGATATTGTATTGTGCTCGGGTCCGTTTTCGTAATGCTCACGAATAAGCTTCATCTTGGCGCTATAAGCTGCACTCCTAACCCCAGCTGAAATTAACACTCATACGTCAGGTAAATATTCTTAACTTTTACGGACCTTCCCATGTCTGTCCCTTTGATGAGGCCGGGCCAGGTTGTGGCACAGTAGGTCAGCAGCGAATATCCATCGAGTTTTGCGATATCCTATGAGCGAAGAAATATAAACCTCCTTTCGATAACATGCTTGTGGGTGAAGTATGACTTACTCGTAGAACACTATCTCCATACTCGTCTACACTCAGTATACTTCCAGCATAGAGTGAGAGCCATTCGTTCAGATGATCTGGTTTTGACAGATAGCATACTCCCTGAAGTAAATAGTGATTATCGTAGCTCGAGTATCGGGTTATCGGGGTAAGTGATATGTATATTTTCAAAGGAAACCCAAATTTGAATATTCCTTCTATGGCTAACCGGCTGGGCAATATCGGAAAGCGAACCTGCAGCGCAGCGAACGATTCAGTAGCAACGCAACAGTTTAGTTTACATTCGTTATCTAGTACCCTTTGAAACCGATACGAGAGGAACGAAATACCCGGTAGAGGGACGTGTAGGCCATAATGCCTCTGCTTTGGTATCTTGTGGGAGTGACACAGACAGCAACATCGACGACTTGTGGTTTTCTCGGTGGCGAGCGCTCGAGTCGGCAAATCCGTCTTGCTCTTATCTATCGCAACACCATTTTGGGAGTAATATAACGGCGTGAGATCATTTTCGTTCGGCGATGGCAAAGTGTCGGGTACTGGGGTAATGATGTGTGCATTCTCGTGGGTAATACGAGTATGTATATGAACGAGGAGTTGACCCTGCTTACTGAGATAGTGTTAGTCCCCGAGACAAAATACGTGATCTAGGGTTGTCAATACTGAATGAGTTGGTCCCTAAATAACATGTAAATAGTTTCCAGCTGTTGTCGCTGTTTACGGCATTCGTCTCGTAGTTTTGTCACGTCCCGTCGCTTTTCCACCATCGCAGCTTCGATGCCTTCAGGCTGTTGCCCCCCTCAGTTAGACATGAGTCGACTAGTTCTTGTAGTTCGACTATCAGAGACTCGACATCCTTTCAGACAAGTTTGAGGTATGGGGGTTCCTGGACTCGCAGTAGGGAAGGGATGTGCTCGCCGGAGAAAAGATCGACGTTCTCCTTCAAGTGCTCGTAGAACACATAGAGATGTTCCAGCTGGACGATGTGTTAGGACTCATGAATAAATGTGATTGAGCTTGCTGCGTACCTCGTCAATTAGGGCTTCTAACTCTTTGCTCGCATTTGTGAGTGATCTCAAAGCCTTGATGATTTTCGGCGTGGCCCCGATGGCTTGGCCGATTGCGATGAAGCTCGCGATCGCGCCGACGACCTCCATTCCTACCTACTTCTTGAAATTTGGCTAAAATGGGTTCATGGACGAAAGGCGCCCGCATTCCGGGGTTCACTGACCAAAAGAAGCGGGAGCAGAAGCCCATTCAGCGAGAGAGGATTGTCCAGAGAGTATCTGAGGAAGTTGGGTTTGGGTTGGAACAAGAGAATGAGTCAAATCAGGCTATGTCAGCTGTGCTGACCAAATTATATGATACCTACTGACCGGGCGCAGACTTGCATGCATAACTGCGCCGTTGCAACATACAAACCTGACCTATGAGGTAAAGATGCTGCTGTAGGTTAGGCCTTGACCTGAGATCTTTCACATTGAAGGGATATAGCAAAGAACGAACGAGAGGAAAAGGTAAATCGCTGCCTGGAAGTCAAGTTGCCAATACTGAATGACTTAGCCGATTGAAAATGCCTACGCACTGGGTGTTGGATGTGTGAGATATGGCGGAATCGACAAACCATAGGTATTTTCAAGATGAATAGCTTGAACGAGAAGCCACCTGCTGTACTGTGGTCTGTACTGCCTCATGCATTGCCTGCGGCACATCGGTAACCTACGAACGGGAAATCTGCCTTGGCGTTGGAGAAATAAGGTACCTCCAGAGTATGCGTGATACGCAGTAAATAAGTACACAAAAGGTATACATACATACTGTAGGTACTCCGTATTATTATATATAAGTACATATGTAATGCACATGTATGTAAGGTTAACAGTCCGCTACCACATCCCAAGGTGTGTCTACCTTAACAATACATGTGCAACAAAACAACCCAAAGGCCACCTCCTTGCCAACACATATCATCACCGGTCAAAAATCATACCCAGTAACAAAAACATTAAAGATTCAAGTGGAAAATGGCAGAAAATGACAAAGTTATTGTGCCTATAACAAACTCTTGTACGTCCCTAGCCAGAAGGGCGCAACACTGGAGCCGTTTGTAACAGACGCACTATCTCGCACCGGAATCAAGGACTGGGATAATCCGAGGGTCCTCCAGATTCAATGGGTCCTGCAGCTGTACCAAGATGAACTCATCGAGCGCTGGGGTGGCTCTAGGCTTGTTGATGAGAAGTATCTGCCGCTGGGACTGCTGGCTATGGTGAGACGTAAGGCTGTGCGGTGGACCATGGTGCTTTGAGAGGGGGAGCATGGGAGAAGTGTCTACCTAAGTAAATGCCGGCGAGGTGTATCGTAAGTAGAGCTGGCCTGGGCAGGAAGACTACAGCGCGTGTCGTAGCATTTCATTGCCATCGCTTTACCTACTTAGATGCTAATTAATTGCTCAACGGCGATATACAACGCACTATCGATCGAGCCATCGACTGTAACACGGCTGTTATTGTCAATGGAAATAGGATTCAATCATTGAGCTTACAGTGATGGGCAATAACCTGCAAGCAGGGAGCCTTAACAATTGACCACCCCCTATTGCTGTCCATGGGGGGGATCTTGAATTAGTATGTGTCGCTGTGACATACTTGGGCCTATGGCGATACTATTGGGCTTTGATACACCTTGCGCCAGTGGCTCGCCTAATCGTAACCTAGATATTGCATGAACCATTGTATTTCCAATCCCGTTTAACTACCCCCAACAACCCAAGCCTCCAACTTGCTAACAAATAGGTAAAGAATACCATTTTTACTAGAGATGAGTTCATTTATCTAGTGAAGACATCAATAATTTCCGCAGACTTCGCGGCGAGTTCTCTCACTCTTTCGGATAACTCTTCGTTTCGCGCCTCTTGAGCAAATCTCCCGCGCCAGAAATTCCATCTAGCGATACAGAACGACGGCTTATCTGGCGACTGAGTCCAAGGAAAGGTCCCTCGTGTGGCCAAGTCGACCTCGAAATCGACCTGACCAGATTCCTCCTCATTGAGGTGGCGTTCATATAGATGCTTCCCAGCGATCTGAATCCAAACAGAGGCCACCGTCAGCAAAAGGCCGAGTTGTGTTGGGCTAGATGTATCGTGATGAAGGGAATTATCTTGGATTTCGTCCTCTAGGGCACCGCTCAAAGCCCATACAGCGTAGTTGTCCAAGTCGGCCGTCTCGCTCGCAGTCAACCTGGCGACAAAGGCGTTGATGTTCGTCCAGGCGTGCTGCTCTGTGTTCGTCCAGCCAGAGCCGTAGCCGCACGCGTCATTCCACGATTCGCGGATACTTGGTCCTAATAAACTCAGGTTGCTCCACAATGTGCCCGACTCCCAGATCCAATTCCTCCTCAGTGGTGTAGTCATGGGAGATGGTGGGGGCGGGTCCGGTCTTGCCTTGAACGCTTTGACAAGATCGAGGAGCTTGTTCTGTCGAGCCTCATCCGTCCATGGAATGCGCTTTGCGGCGTCGAGAGCGGCATACCAAAGCTCCCAGAGTTGACCTTCTGTGCTAGGAAGACTCGCTATCTCGAGACTAGGCTTAGGAACATGCTGTTCGGGTCCCCACTAGGACAAATTAGCATAAGAAGAAACAAAAGGGTTTGGGACTTGTTTGGGGCAAAAGGCCGGGGGAACATAGACATTACCTTCTCAAACGCCTCCTCCGGACTCCAGTGGGTGCGCTGGTTTCGAGCTACCATCTCCTCATTATACAGTGCCACTCCATGGTCTGCTGTGGAATATGCCTGCTCGATGGGCTTGGCAAGTCTCGCGGCGGTCGTAGGCGCATCCACGTCACCGGTAACGTAGTCATTTATAATTGCTATATTCGCAGAAAACCGAGGACTTGATTCCGCCATGCGTCGATTCTAGATGGCTCCTCAAACGTATTATCGTGCTGGTTGATCTAGTCAGCTGCTTCTGTTTCCTTTCATTTCCGGTGTTGCATTAGGGTTACCGCTCCTGGCTCTGCGGCTCCCATGGCGTACTGGAATCGGAACCGTATAAAAAGGAGATCTAATCAGCATGTAACTTGTAACCCGACTTTCATTCGACGCGCAATGATGATGGTTATGTTTGCAATTGCGAGGCAGGCACTGAGTAATATACAGGTTGCCTGCTTGCACACGTCAGAAAAGCAATGTCTACGTCATACGGCAAACAAGACAGAATAATCAATGCAACATCAACATCCAACCACATTATATGGTGCGTCCATTACACAGCCCCCCCCCCCCCCCTCACCAGACGACTAATCACCAACATTATCGGCCTTTTTTTCTCTTTTTCACCTGTAAACAACCGCTCAACATCACCTGCATACCACCTCCAATCGCACCAATCACCATTTTCGTTTCAGCTTAGCTAGAGGTGCTGAAGGACCCGAGAATGAGTAATACGGACCTTGGCGAACATAACTAGTGATTGTAATATTAGTTCTAGATACAACATTTATATACAGCATCTCTCAGAATAGAATTGAGCTACTCTTAGGGATCTATTGGCTCTACTTCTCCGCGACATTAATCTGTCTATTCAGCCTATTGGCTTGCTAGCTTACTAAAAGGTAAAAAACACGTAATACGGCAATAATATCTGAACTATGGATCGACTAATACATCCTCTCAGCTTAATAACTCTTGCCAAGGTGTAGGGAAGACGATATATTGTCGGAAGTAAACCAGTGCACGTGCTCCATAAAAGATCATGAGCAGTGTATTGAGATGATCTAAACAAATATCAAGCGAATACCAACAGTGCTGTCAAGAATCAAACCCAACTAACTAGATAGCTACTCATTAGATCGAAAAAAAAANAAAAAAAAAAGTTCGAAAAATAACATCGAATAAAAAAAACCTGAATTTTATTGGATCACTTAGAGGATTGTTCAACCGATCACCCTCTCGGAGAAATCTGCTTTAACGAACTTCACATAAGAGTAACACCAAAATATAGCCTTCTAATGCGCGCAATCCGTTGGTAATGGATACTATCGCCTCCTGTCACGGAACAGAACTGCAGCACTATGCCGTCACACTACTGAAGTAGAACGTAGTTAACTCGGGCGCCTGACCTGCCTTCAGCTATTATGTATACCGTAACATCTCCAAAGACTCGCATTTACTAACCTGACAGACTCGGCTATCTTTATCATCACGACAGAATCACATGATGCTGAAAGGGGGGGGGCCGGTGCTGATTGGCCTACCACGTGAACATAGCCTCGCAACTTTTTACCCTGTAGAATAGAGGTCTGAGTAATCTCCGCATATCTGGCAAGGCTATTAAGCCCTCACTAATCTTTAATATATTGGTGGCCATCCGATGGAGTTGTATATAAAGCCAGTTCAACGTGCCGGGAGGCTTGAAGAAGGGGACCACACGGGCCTTGACGACCTTAGTAGATTATCGCCTATTGAGACCCTCCTCCGAGCCCTACATAAGCCCTTCCCTACATAAGCCCTTCTTATATCTCACAGAATCTTGTTCTTGTTGTTTTTTTCGTCCCTTCGGAAATTGTTATCAAACAAAATGTTCGCAGTTCAACCCCTCCTCTTGATGGCAGCAGCCCTATCCGCTTCAGTGTTTGCCGCCCCTTCGGGGGCCGACAAGCCCAGACTTGAAGCTCGATATAACGGCTACAACTGCAGCGGCACGTTTTTCACTCAAGCGCAGGCTGATGACGGCTTTGGAGCTGCTATTCAAGCTCTCAGAGATGATGTGGTCTATTATAATGGAGACAGTAAGCGCCTTCATGACATTACCATTAGAATATGGTTCACTAATATTCCCTTCTCGCTGCATAGGGGCGTACCCGGGCGTTCAGAAATGGTGGTTCCCCCCCCGAGGTTGACCCTTCGCCGTGTAGAGGCAAAGAGCTTCTAGAATTTCCCATTCTCACCAGCGGCGTGGATTACACTGGCGGCCCCCCAGGAGCTCATCGTGTCGTGGTGGCCATGCACGGCGGTGGCAGTACAGCCTATGACCAATGTTTCCTGATGACGCACCAGGGCGCTCCCGGGAATCTTTTCATCAGATGCCAGCCTTATTGAACTGAACCTTGAGCAGCTAGGAGTGAGATGGATTCTCGATCTATGAGAAATTCTGGTATTGGGGCTATATGTCTTATGTTCTTATTTAGGGCATACTATACATGACGGAGTTATCATTTACATGCCTTCTTCTTTTTGTAAAGTTTACTCTGCTTTTATTTATCTGGATTGGAATTCAAATGGCAGACTATTAACTCTCGTTACTCCTACTAAGTAAAGTAGTCTGTCTGTCTGTCTGCCTGTTCTTCTGTCTATGCCAAGAGTTTGCTTAGGTGGTCGCTGCTGATTTCGTGGGGAATATTCCGCCTGTGAATGGAGGAGGAGGAGGAGGGAGGTGTAGATACTGTAATAGACGGATGGACATATTAATAATAGCATCATGGGTTGAGCGAAGCGATGTGGATGGGAGAGACTTTGATTGAGTTTGAGTGCCTTGGCCACGGCGCACACATCTCTTCTCAGCTAGACTACCAGTTGATGAGTTGTGTTTGATTTAGTAGACAATCTTACAGTAGGTAGGTAGCCAGTCGTGTATTGACAGGCATATGAATAGGAGATCTCATAACCCGAATCAATGTCGATAGACCATAGACTGTTAGAATTTATACATTATGTATTACAAATTGACAGTCCTATAATAGCCATTAAGCTTCGAGCGCAGACACTAACTAACGTCTACAACAGCGCAAACCCGCGCATTTATATAAAGAGCAGGGTTTTTAAATACCTAGTCCCTCCGCCCGTCATGCCATACGAACGTCGTCCCATATTCATACCATCGTCTAAGACACCCGACCAACCCATGATGAGATAGATGCAAGATAAATTCAGACCAAGAAAGCCATGCGCAGTATTCTCGTGCGTGCTGGGAAGTAAATAAGTATATATCCTGTGTTGGAAAAAAAGCCTCGTAGTTCTAGGGAATCGTTGCGTTTATCGGCAATGCAAGAAATATCTTCACCTTCGGTGGGGTAGAGTTCTCATCGTCGTCTCACCGAGCAACAACGGTTCGTGTACTTCGACCTCTCTCCTCGGTGCGTTTGGGGTTCGTTAGTCTGGTCCAATCATCCCACTCCTTGCTGATCTCCATCAGCACCGTGCCCATCACCGAGGCACTCGCCATGAGGCCGTGGCCTTCGCCCTCTAACACGCGGACCTCACACCTCCGCATCGCCTTGCCGAGCCATCGGACATTGTCCACCGGAACTCGAGTGTCCCTACTACCATGATGTATGACCACGGGTCGAGTGATGTCGACGTATCTGAAGCCGATTGTATGTCGACGCTCTAGACAAACCAGCAGATCGACGGCGGGGTTGGCTCCAGTCGTGGCCAGATCCCAGATGGCGTGCGTAAGCCGCATATCGTAGGCCGTCTGCCGTTCTTTATCTGCCAATGCATTCGAGGCGGCATCGATGACGGCATCCTGTAGGTTCGCATCATAGCCGTTGGCATGAGGCCGGTCTGATGGCGCGGCATTCTCGGGCAACAATGCTTTCATATCGGCACCATGGGGCACATTTTCCTTGTCTATACCGGACACGACGTCGTGCTTGTTAGACGCGCCCGCATCACGACCCTGTGGGGCTGCCGACTTGCGCTTGCCTCGACGAGCACTGTTCTTGGGCAGCGAACTCGTGATGGAACTGCTTGTGGCCGTCATGAAGGAGCTGTTTGCTGCTTTTAGGAAGGGGGTTGGTAGAGCTCGTAAGATCTTCTGCGACGTGGGGATGGCATTCGTTGGAGGCAGCGCCTGTGTGGTTCCGAATACATTCATCTGCGACGGCGGGATCCAAGGCGCCAGCAGATGGATTCGGCCGCGTATGTGCTGCGGCATACGAAGCGCCGTCGCGAGGGCGTAGATGGCACCGGCTGAGTGAGCAAGGATGGAGAATTTGGTGACCTTGAGGGTTTGGCAAATGGCGTATACATCATCTGGTCACTGTTAGTAGGCTATAACCCTGCCGTGAGCAAGTCGTAGACGTACCTGGCCAGCTAAGGGGCGTCGTTGTCCCATCGTAGGGCTCACTGTCCCCGACGCCGGGTCGATCGGGGGTGATCAGTCGCAGCTTCAATGCCAGGGCCAGTTCATCATAGAACGCGGTGATATATCGGGTTAAGCCCATGCCGACACAGCAGAACACGGCCGAGCCTTCGGGATCCCCCACTTCGGAGAAGGAAATGACGCGGCCTGTCTGGGGGTGTCGGATCTTCTGGGATAGTCGGGGTGAGCGAAGGTAGGATTCGACTGCGTCATCGATCGAATCAGCACTCCCAGGTCGTTCGTAGCCGACCACAGGGTCGGAAACGGCCCCGTCTTTCTCAATATCGGCGGGGTTAGGGCTCTTAGGACCGGCCGAGAGACGATTCAATTTGGCACTGCTTCGCTTCGGCTTGAGCATATCAGTGGGATCAGGCGTGACACGACCCGACTTCCTGCGGTCGGCGCTCTGCGAACTGTGACGCCTATTCTGATATATAGCTGGAGATGGTGCGCCGTCGTCAATCCCCGGTGCCTCTAATGGCTGCCCGGTCGACGCTTTCTCGTATGTAAAACTAGGATTTGGTGAGCTCTTGGCGGCGGCGAGATTGTCTCGCGGTAAGTCCATCATGTCGCCCATTAGTATGTCTTCTCCCCTTTTCTTGGTCGTAGCGTCGGAGGTCGGTCGACGTGGTTGTCGACTCTTAGACTCTGAGCGACCTTGATCTTCCGGAATGGGTTCCTCTGTCGTCCTTTCGCCTCTTTGTCTGGATGATTTACGCGATGCCCGTTTCGCACTGTTTCCCGTCCTTCGCAGAGAAGAGTCGCGTAGTGGAATGGGCTGTAGAAGATGAGCGCTGTTCATCGAGGGGATGTCGTCGGGCGGTAGTTCGTGGGGATGCGGAAGTGTAGGCTCCTCGCTGATTGCCGTTTCGGCTAGAAACTGCTCGGGCCTCATCGAATTGCTGAAGCTAGATTTCGAAGTGAGTCCCAGGCCGACAGCACCGGTGCGCTTCTTCTCGCTCTCGCTGGCACGGAGGCGTTCCCTCGAGCTCATGTACATCAACCCCTTGTGACCCCTGCCCAGCTTCATGGTCCAGCTGTCCTGCGACGATGGCTTGCGCAGGTCGGGTGGCGCGGACAAACCCCGTTCAATCGATAAATTGCCGATGCTCTGTGTATCATCGTGCGACGACGAGGCGGATCCCTTGGACGAGGGCCGCGAGGGGTGTCGCAGCAGAGACTTGAGGCTGTGGGAGGTCTCGCGGCGCGGGGACTTGGGAGCGGTGATGGACGAGAAGCCCGAGGGCGGCTTGGATGTGCGAATGATGGGCGGGCTCGCGGCCAGGTCTTGAAGGTCGTCTTCTTCCTGTAGACGCTCTAGGGCGTGCATATAGGCGCCGTACTCGACACCAAAGCTACCGTCGACAGAGGACGACGGGGCTAGGGATGGACAGGCTAGGATCGTCGAAGTGCTTGGTGGCTGGCTGGGAGATGGCGGATAGGCTGGTGATCAGCGACGAGATGACCTCGGGCGACGTGGGCGGGATCGGCACGCGGTCTCTGTCTTTGTCTTTGTCTTGGTTTTGGTCGTCGTCGCGTTGCATGTGCAGGTGCAAGTGCATCGAGGGATCGATCGGTCTCCGGCGTGAGGAGTGCCGGGGCTGGAGCTGAAGCTGAGGACGGGAACGGGCTGTAGGTACAGGCGCAGGCACAGGCACAGGTGCAGAGGCATTGGCGCTGGAGATGCCCCTTTCGGTCAAGTAGTAGTGGTCCATGGTCTGCTACGACGTAAGACAATCTCCCCTCCCTATCTCTTTCTCTTTCTCTTTCTCTTCCTCTCCCGTGTCGTCGGTGTCTTGGGCGTCTCTTTTCGGGCCTGTTCTGCGGCAAAGGGCAAACTCAGACTGAGAGCAGCGCAAACTCACTCGGAGACAAGGGATTCCATAGAAGTAGTTGTTGGCGGACAACAATAAATACACTAACCTTAAGCTGGGTAGCAGGAGAGACACAATGGCGCGGGATTGAGGGATCGAGTTCGAGACAATACCCGAACGGCCCCAATTGATGCCGCAGAGGCAGGCAGGGCGGGCAGGTAAGTACCTACTTACTTACAGTACACACGCCACGCCCTCTTACACGATTGGGATTGGGATTAGGATTGGGATTGGGATTGGGATTGGGAGATAGCGCTCTGTCACAGAGCATATGTGTGATGACTGATCCATGGGTTCGCATGCGATGCAACACAAAGGAGAGAGAAAAGGGCGTCGGTCACTGGCCAGAGTCGCAGAGACTGCTGTGTGACCACTATGGCAAGGTACCTACTTGATGGGTACGCGGGCGCGGATTGTCTGTCGCATATTGGCAAAGTCAGGGGTGAANGAGATGANAGNNAGGGGGNNGGACCGCATCACCTGGATCACCAATGCTTGGCGCTGTTGGGTTGGCAGGCAGGGGTTCTGCGCTGCATTGGCGGGTCTTGGCAGCAATCTTGCATACCCTTTTGGGGCTGGTGTGCCGTGTGTGGGGCATGTCTAGACATGTACCGGTACTCCGATGTTACCTATGCTGTGCTGATAAAGCAGACTTGAATATAGTACCTACTGTAAATGTTGCTTATCTGTTATCTACACTACAATACCTCTATCTATACTACCTTATTTTTGGGCCATTAACAGCTCTCGACATGAATAAGTAGCCGAACACATCGTGATCAGTTCTGTACGGTTTTGCTTTGTTGAAGCTAGAAAAAGTCTTATATGCATACCTCACACTAAGAAGCAGGGGATGAAAAGGAGTAGTGTACCTACTCCGTACAGTACATACACTCCTTACCCATTACCTGGTACCACCTAAATACCTATTGATGCTAATTAGGGCTGATGAATGGCTAGAATCTGGGTTAAGCTCTTTTTGGTCGTCTTTAGCATGCGCTATCTTCTGGCACTAGTCTAGATATAGCCAAAGTCAATTGAACTTGTCCAGAAAGGGTCGCAGCACATTTTTTCGCCAAGGGGCCCCATGAAGCAGCAAGCGGGAACCTCGTCTTTCATGTATACTTCTCGTATACCGGTGCAAGAATAAAAGAAGCACATACCTAAGGTTAGGTACCTACCTACTCTGCCACATATAAAATCATGTCTACACTACTTCGATGAAATGGCATTGAACTTGCGGCTATTGCTCCCACAATCGGGCAGTGCCGAGGAGGAATGGGCTTTGACGTACCTAGACCTACGTCCTGCAGATGGTGACGATGATGATTAATGCTTAAGGACAGGTAGGTACTAATATTCCGCTCCTTAACCTCACATATGATGGATGGCATATGTCTGTAATTACCTGATCAGCAATACGACACACAGTCAATGGCCTATTCATAGTTCGGCCAGCATAATGCTCACTGTTTTGACTCGGTTTTACACCCTGACCAGACCCTGAAGATACCCCAAGTCCTTGGCTCAGCCGCCCCTCATATAGCGATCGTCCCATATACCATCCGAGCGTTAGTTTGGATCAAATAGGGACCTTTCATCGTTGTCATAGCTCTGGTCCTCGACAGATAAGAAGCTGCACTCGTTGGTGTCGTGCTCGACTACTAATACTCATCCTAATCATGGTTGTCATCCCGACTTGTTGGGTCTTCATACAGAGGAGCGACGACGACGACGACGACGACGACAACGTCTTCTGAAATTTACGCTGCTAAGGAGTGAATCTTCAGTAATCAATCGCACGCGGTCGTGAGAGCCGTCGCCTAACACACACGCTGCCCACCTCCTATTAGATAGATACTTACATAATGTCCGACTTGCCCCGCTATATCCCGCGCGTCGGCCAGGCTCCCGTCCCCAGTTCCCCCGCCAAATCGGCGCCGAGATGGAGACTCGTCCAGGGTGAAGGGACCCGGTTGCCAAGCGTCAGCTACGTCATCACCATCGACACAACAACTAGGTACACACACTACCTAGGTCAGCGACTTGCGCTCGAATGAGGCGCGACGCAAATCAAGGCACAAGCTGACCGAATATAGGTGATAGTTTGTTTTGTACTAAATGTCTCCCGTATCTTATTCTAACCGAAAAACCTGCAGAATACGATTGGGGAGTTAATCTGTTCTATCTCGGATAGCTTCAAACGCAACGAAGAAAGAAGCAAGTCCCGCGATTTCGACATTATATCATCGTTATATCGCCGTCGTATCGTCAAGATGGACGTCATCCTCTCGCTCCCCATCGTCAGCTACTTCGCGGCGCCTATGCTGACGTCGTGGTCGACCTCGCTGAACCTGCTCTTCTTCTACATGACCTGGACCACCCTCGTCCTCTCACACTCGCCCTTGAAGATCGAGCTGGTCGGCACCCTCGCCGTGCGCATAGTCTTCTGGCTCGTGCCCTCGCTCTTCTTCCTATTGTTCGACACTCTAGTCCCTAGCCTGGCCGAGTCGGTCAAGCTATATGGCTCCGCCTCGATCCCTCGTCGCAATGTGCCATGGCTCGCCAGGCAAGCGCTTCTCGCCATCTTGAACCTGGCGCTCTTCACCGTGCTCCAGGCCGCTATCTCCGTCGCCGCGACCTCGCTGCTCAAGCGCCCGCTTTTCAAAACGAGCACTAGGCTCCCCTTGCCATGGCAGATCATCAAGCACATCTTTACCCTGTATTCCGCGCGTGAAGTCTTGACTTACTACATCCATCGATATGTTCTGCACTCTCGTCGGACCATCGCTAGGCTACACACTCGGTATGCGCACTCGCGCAAAGCTGCTGCGCCGTACTCGCTCATGCTATACGCCGACCACCCCCTCCCGCTCATGCTCAATCGTCTGCTTCCCGTGTACCTGCCCTCGCTCGTCGTCCGCCCACATCTCCTGACTTATTTCCTCTTCACGCTCCTGACGACGATAGAAGAGACGCTGTCCATGTCCGGATATAGCGTCGTCCCCGGCATCATCATGGGCGGCATCACGAGGCGCACAGCGACTCACTACGCTAGTGGTGGGAAGGGGAATTACGGCGCCTGGGGTCTCTTGGACTGGATCAGCGGGACAAGCGTCGGGAAGGATGTTGTTGAGGATCTGCAGGATGAGGCCGAGAAGCATCAGGTCAAGGAGCGCGGACGCAACGTTGTTGGCGGTACCGGAAGTCTCGTGCAGGATGGTATCGATGGCTTGAAAAAGGGTAGGAAAGGCCGGAAGAAGAGATCTAGTGATGAATGAGGGGCTTGTATACTTATCCGGTTTAGTGAGACTGCTGTCTCAGCTGGACTAGACGCGTTGATCTACGATCATGTTCTTTTCTGGTTTTGCACGCTTGGATACCCAAGGACACCCTCTCTGGATGGATATATCATTATAGGGGTGTAGGAATTGTTTATTCCCTGAAGTAATGGTGGCGATATATTGGGCGGGAACTTGCTGAATCTTACATGGCTCTGGCGCTTTGTTGTCGAAACAGACTCTTGGGACTCGGGTTTCGTTAGGTAACCCCTGTGTGAATTAGCAACTTTACTCTAAAATGAATGCTAATTCACGTAATATAGGAAGTCAAACTATGTCCCCGTTGGTATATTCGCTAGAACGGGATCTATATACACATATACGTACTAAACACGTCCATCTTATCTAACCTATACGCCAACTGAAAGCATTACCAAGATTATGACGCGTCGTAAATCAACCGCTGTATCGTAACCGTATCCGGGTCCTGCGTATCATTAGCCCAGCTCTGCCACCCATTCTGCGTAGCCGCAAGCATCTCCGCCAACGTCGGTCGCCGACCCCGATCCGTCCTCAGCGCCTGCACAAGCAGATCCCGCAGCTTCGGATCCAGATTCGGGAACCGTAGCACCCCGTCCACTCCCGGCAAGATGTCCGTCGCCACCGTCCTCACGCCCTCGAAATACGTCGCGTTCCGTAACACTCGCGTCTGGACCGGCCCTTTCCGTATCATCCTCAGCATCTCCTGTTCCACCTTGTTAGCTACGATGGAGCGAGGCTCGCTGATGCAACAGGGGGGCTTACCACCGCAACAGAGTGCAGGTTCTCCTCCGCCCCTTTCCCCGCCTCGGCGCACTCCCGGCTGCTCCCGAAATCGATCATCTTGAGAATCGGGATCGTGCTGTGCTCCGGCGTGCTCGGGTCCGTGTCGCCTATTACCATGTTCCGCCCCGCGATGTCCCCGTGCACCACGATCTCCCGCCGTCCTGTCGCTTGGGATCTCCTCCAACCTCTCTATGCCGCTCTCGGGACTGGTAGGGGGATATGCTAGCCCGACGCATGCCCGCACAACTTGGGTGTGGTGTTAGTTAGTGTACGAGTCCTTTTAGTGTGGGTAAGCGGCGAAGAGGCTAGCTTACGGCAAAGGTAGAAGTGCCACAAGAGCCGGTTGGGAATGTCAATATTCTGGGCCTTGGCTTTCTCCTGCAGGCTGCTTATTGTCCCGTTTTGGTAGTACTCCTGGACGAGAGCCGGACCGCGAAGACCGTGGAGACTCGTGAAGATCGTCTCAAATGTAGACTCGGATGGCCCCGGGTCAGCGAACTCGGTCGGGTCATCGCACGACGCGAGCAGCGTTGTGAAGTGCGCACCACCCCGAAGCTTCTATATACACGCGCGCATTGTCAGCGCGGCGCAATGGTAGGAATTTGAGGGAACCGCTTACTTCCAGCGTGGCAATCTCCGCTTTCAGCTCTGCGATGCCGTCGCCGAGGGCCCTCTTCAACACTACACGGCGCTGACGCCCGTCCCTTCCACTCCGCTCCTTCACGAGGATTGCCGTCCCGTACGCCCCGTGACCAAGCGTCTTCTCACATTCCCATGTCCTCGACCGCGAGAAATATCCTTGCAGCTCTGCGGTTACCGCGTCAGCGTTGTTATCGTCGTCATCTGCTAAATCTACTACTGACTGCGGTTGTGTCATGGTTAGTCGCTCAGGGGCGGCTTGTGTGGGGTGGCGTGCAAGATTTGCGCGCATTAATGTGCAGGCAGTTGGGAAGAAGACCCTAGGCGTCGGTTTGGCGCGAAGAATGACGCTTTCGGCCCGGAATAGACATAATGCTTTGTTAGTTGTACAGAGGGTTGCCAGGGACGAAAGGAAGAGCTAAGCGTTCCGCATAAAGAATGACCGAGTTTGGTACCAGACACGCCGGCATTCTGATTGATATGAGTTGAGCTGTTAGTTACAATCTTTGCCATCCGGGTTCTAAATGTATCAAGAGCTATGGCGCAAGTAGACCAGCAGTACTCGGTGCCCAAACTGTATCGCATAGTATCAAATGTTGACTTGGTCCGCCCCCCCCGCTATGTTCGAGCAGAGTGTATATGCTAAAACCTGGGCGCCGCTATCGAGATTCGACCATACTCAAGTAACTCGTAGTCTGGCGTCTATTGGCTTGGTCTAAGGACTCAAGCTAGTGCGCCGCTTGGCAAGACCGCCGAAAATTGGAAAATACCGAACGCGAAACGTTTCGTTAGTTCCTGTGATACCCGCGCCATCACACGGCGTTCGACTACCACCAGATTGGATCGAATGCCCTATTGTTTGACGAATACCCCCAACATTCACATGCTAATGAGTATCCTAGACTATCAGATGGCGAATCTAGATAACTTCACTTCTTCACTTCTCCCTCTCTCGCCAATTTCCTTCTCTATAAGTGACCTGAGCAGAGCAAAAAAAAAAAAAATTGATATCACGATCTCCCACGCTAAGGGACGTTTGCCGAATCTACTCCCCCTCCCGAATCGGGATGCTCAAGCACTTCGAGGTATTATACATGTTGCGGCTAATCTCTACGGCCAATCAAGAACAGTGAGAAGTAGTGCTGACGGCGATTTCCCTATCACCTTGCTATTTCTATTGCGAAACGCCACAGAATACACTGGAGAATGGGGGTAACGGACACAGGCTCTTGTCCCGGAAATATAAGATTAGCTGTAAAGATTCTGCTTTGCAGATAGAAATTGCTTCCGTGTGCAATAACAATAGCTAATATGAGGAATAGTAGTAGTGAGAACTGTGACAATGTCCTGCTGAGTTAACTCTTTGGAGAGGGGTGCTCGCTATTGCTCACTTGGCAGAACGCAATATATCCGTTACTTTATAATTATACCGACTCAGTGAGCTGTTCCATTGTAGTTCTTTCCGGCCGCGGCCTCTGTAACTGTGCTGTAATCGGGTGAACCGCGTCTGTCAGCAATAGCGAGACGTCAGCTAGGCGACCGCATGAATAATCCTATCGATCTGGTTGGCGTTGCCTATGGATGTATACAGTTATGAGCAGTCTTTATCCTTTTTAATCAGTTTGACCTGGGATAGCACGGTTCTCTTCGACATATTAGCTTGACTAAGACGTGGGAGGGACCTTGATGTCGCCCCGAAGCTGACTCATAAAATACTTATCTAGTATAGCTAAGAGGTGGCCCACAGAAGTTAGCGTAGAAAGAATACCTGACAGGGGGGAGGTTTTATTGGGCACAAACTAGTACTTATAGATATACCCCCTTGTTAAAGGTCCCTAGCAGAGTATTGTAGGCTTGCAAGGCTTCGGACGGGGGTTGCGGACAAGAGCCGTGGCAGGGTAAAGCCCGAGCCAGGCAACAGCTTTGCGCGAAGTTTTGGTGTACAGTAAGTACCGCGAGGCGGGGCCACCAAACCGCTAGCCAAAAGTACTTGACTAGGTCCCTTTTGCTGGGCATAAACTATGTAGAGAAGCTGAAGGTAGTGTAAAATAGATTAATAGAGGGGTGGCAGTTCGGCCATGCTAAGAAGGCAGTGCTAAAAGATTAAGAGCCCACACTTCCCCTTTGGCGTAGTAGAACATCTTGGCAATGGGGGAATACTGTAGTTAGAAATAATGCGATGTTACCACAATCCTCATGATCCATAAAGTGTACACTAGGTATTACTAGACGTTGCTGATCTATCACCTATCCTATATACGAGTTTGTTAAACCATGGTGCTTCGGGTTAACCCGCTCGGTTTGTCCCGTCACCAGGGCCGCGTGCCGATCTTTCACTGCTGATGATTGTGGCGGGTAGTCATATCCCTGTCGAAATCGTCCCTAAAACGGCTTGCTCGCTCGTGTGGTGTGTAATATACTCCGGCTGGGTTAAGATTGGCGCCAACCCTATCGAAACTTCAGCTCAGCTCATACCGCTGTTCCCCCCCCCTTGTGCCNATACTGGTAGCAGTTCGGTGAAGATACAATGGCAGTATAGAAATGCGAATCCCTTGACACCACCGGAGATGCTCATCAACGAACACTTTACAGCTTCGGACCCCCACACTATCCAGAACTTAGGGAGCTTAGCTACACCAACTCCACTTACCACCGGTATCGGCTACACAC
>NQIM01000587.1:0-22458 GCA_003426235.1 Xylaria polymorpha
AGCTTACGTAACCGTAGACTGTAACCACGTAACCGTAACCACGTAACCGTAGATTGTAGGTAACAGGCATATACCTAAGTACAAGTAAAAAAAAAAGGAACAATCGGGTAAATGAATATTTCTTTTGCGGTATATTAGATTTGTTTGTGACCGTTTTGTTACCGTGATCGTTTTTAAATCTGGAGATCGTTTTGAAGTGGAGATCGTTTTGACGGTATGATCGTCAAGAGAATATCATATAGCGGAGACCATTTTCAAATTTGGAGACCATCACCGTGATGGTCTTGTACACCCCCCCCCTGACGCTAATGTAGGTACCTAGGTAGGTAGGTTGGTTTCTATCATACTTACGTATCATCATGAACGCTTCGCCTCTCTTTCCTAATACGGTAGCTTACGCTGAAAGGCACTTGCCCAGCTCTTGCAACCGACCCAACACGCTGGTATGATTGGCGACATGGTCTCGAGGAGATACAGTAGATGCGCTGACAGAGGGACGCAGGGTCTTTTAGCGAGCTAACGAGGGTGAATCGCCCCTTCACCAGCCTCCTTCTGCAGAGCTTAACCGGTGTGCGTCTGATATTCGGGACCGACCACTCCTTGATTGATTTCTAGAAGATCGAAAAAGGAACACGGGGGAAGACAAAGGCAGCACCGCTTGCAGCAGAGATTCTGCAGGTGGTATGTGCGGAAAGTGGGCGGCATATGCATCGGTTTTCATTTGGTAGGAGAAAGCTTGGCTTAAGGACCTACCCATCTTGGGTAATCACTCGCGCAATGCGCTGGTCGTCCCGTGCCGCGGCCCGCACTGTCGCGATCGGCAGAGGAGCGGGAGATGAAGGGATATAGTGTAGTGTATTATGGTATAGTACCTACATACAGGCAGACCTAGGTATACTACCTACTATGTAAGTAGGTCATTGCGTTGGCATGTCTCTCTCCCCGTTTTACCTGGCGTGGGGCACCTTGGGTGAAGCATCGGAGCCAGCCCGGGGACACGGTGTAACGAAGGCTGCACTGTTGGCCTTTTGGTAGAGTAGGAATGTATGGTTTACCTACATGCACCTGCTCGGCTATGTAAGCATGGTATTATTCCTCAAGCCGTCACGTCACTAGCATCGGAGATATATCGCCTGAGTTGCGGGAAAAAGGTGGCCCAGCCTCTCGTTATGTGCCCTTATTGGCCCCCTTAACCAATTGTCAAGAGGCCTAGAATACCAACTTACTCAACACTCGTTCTTAGTATTTGCTTTTGCATGGGTATGATACGGCCCAGTTCACACAGCCTACCGTGAAATCAAAGAGTAACAGTAAGATAGGTTACGTATGTGTTTAGGCGTACTCCTTAGAGTGTATACTCGGACGACGTCCAATGATGATGATGACGATGATGACGATGATGATGATAATGATGAATGAGACGATGGTGGCGAACAAACACTTTAACGGTGTCGTTTCCTTCCTATTTTGAGAAGCGAAGCGAGCAAAGCAAATGGATTGAACGGGCTACGGTAACGGTTATCGTCCTTCGGGAGATCCATCTGCCACCTCCCAACTACAGCACAGGTACACGAGTGTCAAGACAGAAGGGGACAGAGGAAGAGAGAGAGAGAGAGTTCGAGGCCTATAAGATATTTGCTCGCTCTGAGGTCACACGGCAGCACGGTTCGGAGGTCACGGCTCAGCCCGGTAGGCTCGGAGAGCAAGAAGAAAAAAGAGGAGATAAAGAGGTAACAGTTGGGACTGCCCGCGTTGAGCTGCATGCATGATGTGTGAGGCAAGTGCGGAGAAACAGGCGCAATCTCTGGCCCAGCGCGCCCAGTGTGCCCCCCATTCGCCGCCACGAACACTACTACCACACTCCACGGGGCACTACCCTACCTGGAAGCTCTCGGCTCGCCTCCGGACTGGGCTGCAACCCTCCTCCTGTCCTCTAGTCCTGCTCTGCCTGCTCTACACTGCTCTCAGTACAGTAGTGCACCGGCTCGATTACAGTAACGCCTGTCGACCCCCTCGTATGCCCGCGATTCAGTGATGCGACCCTCTCCCTGTTCCCCCACAATGTCTCTCTCTCGATACACCCGCTGCTGGGGATGCGATCATCGGTGCTCGTGACGGGCGGATGTGCCGCCCGCCCCAGTCGAAGCTGGCTGCGGCTCTAAATTCTCCTTCTTCTTTTCCCCTTCTTCCTCTTTTCCTTCTTCCGGCTCTTTCCTGAAAAGACGCGTGAGGCGAGCGGGCCGGCTTACTGAAACCGGGTACTCATTGATGTCGGGACCAGACGTATGCGACGGCATAATCGCCAGACCCAGAGGCACCGCGGCAGCGCCACAAAGACGCCCATTCTTGCTCGCTGTCCCGGTCATAATAGAAGTTGCCGCGTCATCGCTCGTACTCTCGGGTATCTGATACTTGGTCGAATCTGCAGAACCAGTTCTAGGCTGCTGGATCATTCCTACCTACTTAGGTAGGTCGGTACGCTGGTGGGGTCGGTGGGCCCGTACATGGCACATTCCTGTACCCCAGCTTCGTTGTGCAAGGGAAAACTTGGTCGTTGAGATGGGAGAGTCCTAGATTTGGACTATATGGAGGAGGGGTACAGGTGGTTTCACAGCTTCTACCGACAGTCTTGACGTTAACTTCTTGGCGACCGTCGCCCTCGGTCGCGCACCCAAGGCAGCCAGATATGTGGTGCTGCCCGGACGGATTCTACCCCGGTTATCCTCCGCCGTTCCCATGACCGTGGGTGTGGTTTTGAGGTAAACCCCACGACTTGCTTCTTGGCATATCTGCAAGCGCATGTCTGCAAGCAAAGACCCGATAATCAAGATACATATCCATGGGGATCATGGGGTCGGCATAATGGGAGACTATTTGGGAACGGCGTTTCGCTAAAGATGACCCCCCCGCCTGCCTGGCTCTTTGGTCTGTCTGTCTCCTTCGGAATCTGGGAATCTGTCACTGATTAGTGTCTGGCTGTGTTGCGAGTCTTAGATACAATGAGACGGCAATCTACCCCATGAGGATGGCGAAAGAGTAAGTCGAGCAGGAACTGTGAAATTTACCTCTGATCTTGTTCTTTAAACATGATGCGATTCCGTCCTTGAGCACAACTGCATTCGGTAATGGTCGGCTCACAACGTCGTTCATGACTCAATCCGAGCCATGTAAGCTTTTTATAAGGTGAAATATCATGCCCGCCACTCTTTTTTAAAACCTGGCGTAGAGACGCCGAGCCGTGTTGAACAAACCCAATGTAATGATGGTGAAAAGTGACGTGGCCATGTATATCCAAGCCACGCGGGTTTGTTCAAATTAATTCGTGAAAACTCCCAACGGCCAGTGCTACCATGAAACAATGATTCCAGCGCGGAGCTGGGCCTAAATGCGGGCTTGTCTAGTCGCGCATTCATCCTTTCTAATTACCCCAATGCTGAGACGCAGACATCCATGGATTATAGCCATGGTTTGAGAAATCATTGTGAATGGGGGACGATTGATCGCCCATTGAGGCTCTTAGAGCGGGATCTACCATGTCCTGCTCGTTTCCTTGATCGTGATAGTATGAGCTCCAATCCGTTTGCAAGCCCGCTGTATCTGAGATGTGTGAATATCCAGTGTATTGATCATAGTTTGAATATTGGTGACCTGTTCAATTCTCAGTCAATACTCATCAGAATACGCGATTGGTTCAGAAACATGAAAAAACTTGTCATAACGTATCCTTAGGACTAATTGAACGTCATGTTTCTGAATTGGGTAGCTGGCTAACCTTGGTGGTAATAGTCTTGGCGTGGAGAAAGTTGGTGGTAGGAACTACCACCATGAGCGGCCATTCCTAGGTCGTGATTGGAATCTAGATACTGGGATGACGGCAAGCAACGATCCGATGCGAAGTCTGACCTGGAAGAAGGGGTAGGGTCGCTGGGCGTGGCTGGCTCAGAAATTGGCTGTTGGCCCTCATCGGAGACGGGTGCATCTGGCGATTTCGATGCTCCGTCGGTTGTCTCGTGGGAGATGCGCATATGCCGAGTCAATAGATCGCGACGAGAAAATGCCGATCCGCAGTGACAAATGTACGGCTTCTCCTTCGTATCTAATATGAGAATTAGCTCAATGCCGCGATGTCTCTTGGTTTGATATATCGCCATGGTGGAGTAGTGAAGGATGCGGAAGAGACAAATCAAAAGTTGGGGTAAAACGGACGCGTGCGGACGTGGCGTTCAAGATGCTCCGACCGTTTGAAACTTCGCCCGCAATGTGGGCACAGACGCTGTTGGACGTTGGAGGACGATCCATCTCGTCGACGGCGGCGTGTTTGAGACTGGTCCATTTCTTGCTTCTCGGCCATGTGCCTGAATGAAGAGTTGTATTTTGGAGAGAAGGTCTTGGTAGTTTTTGCAAAATAAAAAAAGATGTGCCTTCTGCTGGTTGGAGAGGAGCAGAGAGAGAGCTCTCAACACGGCCAGGACTTAGAGACAACCACACGATGAGAGCCAAGCGACTGTGGGGAGAAGCCAAGGGATAGGGATGGGAGGGAGGGTCTCTTGGTAAAAGGCAAGGGAGAGCTAAGCTATCTAAACTAAACTTGGCTAAACAGACAAGAGTACAGGGGGGGCACTTGGTTTTGTAGGGCCGTTTTCCCCTTCTCCACCTCCCTCAACTCCTCACGAGTTACAATTCCGGTGCGGATATAACCTCACATGGCCAGGGGCCTGCTGTTCTTTTGAGGGGTTCTCCCGTTGTGGGGTATGTACAGTACAGGCCCTTCTACCGACATCTCCCGTTCCTCCGGGCCTTGAAGCCAATGACAGTCGGTCAGAACACCACCGACGAGTGGTTCCATCGCCGTTATATGTTCTCGAGGGCGAATGACTGGCTGGGATGTGCTCGGCCGACGCGGTGATCGCCTTCGCTTAGGTCAAGCTTCTGAATCGGGGTTATACGAGCCGAGAACAATATCATGATCCTGGCGGCGGCAGACATCACTCGCATCTGCCCACAATGATGTGCCTTGGACCTAATCATGAAAGATAGGGCGACCCGTCCTTGCGTTCAGCCGGCTGCTTGTACAACCTGGCGACTTCATCTCGGTGCTTTTCCCATTTATCAGACCCAACTAAGTAAGGCTATAAACCTCTAATTTCCTGCACGAGAGAGAGAATGCCTGACGACTGCTTGGTGACGTGATTCTCATCTCGGCTATACGGAGACAAGACGGCACTGTCCGTCACCAGGAAAGGAAGTAGGTTTCTGCATGGTTAGTCATCCCGAGACAGTCGACGAACCTACCGAAGGGAAAGGGAAGCTTCCGAAGCCGGCAAGTGAACGTAGCCAGTCGTACCACGATAGGATACGTGCAAAACAGCAAATGGCGTACATGGCGGGTTACGTGGCCTCTTTTAGCCTGAGGTCTAAACGAATGTTACACTCTGAAACTGGTGGCAACACAGTCCCTGGTAATAGCCTCCTCATTGATCCCAACAGCGATCACCTCAATGCTCAATGCTCGCGTCCAGACCCGAAGATCCATTCATTATATCAACTAAGAGGGGGTCCTAGATGATGACCCTGCGAGTGGTATTTTGCAAGATAATGACCCGCTCCGAAGGCCGTCCCACTCATCTTGATCCCGCGAACTGTTCAAATGGCCATGATGCGGCTGTTCTGAGAAGAGCAGCCATTGACTGCGAAGGACCTTCCTCATTTTATCACCAAGACGTAAGACATCGCACACATCATTCCATAAACGCCCATGTGGTGATCCAAGCGTGGACCGTGTGAGACATCTCAATTCTAGCGTCGAATGAATGCTGCCCAAGACTTTTTCGGTGCGAGGACATGGGCGGGACGAACAACCCGGATCCCGGAGAGAGGAGGACCTAAATTTACTCCCTCTAGCGCACGAGATGGGTTAATAATGAGTAAAAATGTCTGCTATCGATGAACTTCCATCCCCTCGACCAAACTAGGGCAGTAGGTTTGTGCGACCGTACTTATAAGCGAGGAGTGCAACTGACAATAATAGCAGTTAGTGTCCGCAGCTATTTATTGTGTGCAGCAGCATCTTAACCGGTAACGGGATGCTCCGAAACAGGCGGAACATATCGGCGATGTTTTGTTCTTGATCCAGCCTTTCGACAGGACAACTCTGTCAATAACCATGGCCCAACACGGGGACGATAGGTCTCACATTTCTGACGAGCATCAAATTTCGTCAAACAGAAGAGCATTCAGCCACTCTTCACAGGAAATGCGAGCTTTCGTACGCCGCTGACAAATGCGTTTCGCAACATAATGTCTGGCAAAGCCATGTTGCTAAGATAGGGTAGCACAACTATGTGCAACTAGAATTTCTCTAACCAAGCAACATTTTCATAGCCTCCAAGGGTCCATGAAGCCTTTCAAAGTTAAAACAGGTTCCCTGACGCTACAAGCACCCGAAACTGAACTACTGGCCGGCTTATGTCGGATATGGATTGGTATTTAGGCTGGAAGGCAGATATCAGAGACAAACCCGTCAGGTCTATTTCCTGGGCGACCCGAAACCCATTTGCAGGGGGGGATGAATCACAAATCAACTCGCAATCCTTGATTAAAGAAGCTGTCTATCGAAGACTATGCAGCTTCTCCACCTACGGTCAACTTAGAGCCGGTGTGTAAACGTGAAGGCACTGTCACGAGATACAATACCAGATCACCTCCGGGCTATGGGCTCCCGTCTTTCTCGAAGTCGCCGAACTGCGCCTCCCGTATTACTATAAGCTCAGGGATTCCGGGCGGAGGCGGGAATGGTCAGAATAATCACGACGCCGGATCGCCGACGGTTATAACCCCGGCGCCAACGCATTAATCGAATATCATACTTGAAAGTCGCTCAACAAAAGAGCAACTAAAATATTCCGAAAGCCTCTTCGCCAAGTAAAAAAGAAAGAAAGAAAAGAGATCATGTCCTCTCAGGAAGCTAAAGGGAGTTTTCTTATCATTACATAAGCTTAGTGAGTTCGGATATCGGCTAGGACTATATATGGTCGAGAAGTATAGCCAGGGGTCCACGTGGGCCATATTGGTGTTAATTAGGTGTTCTAATGGTCATTAGGGATCATTCCCCAAACTTAACGAACTTAATGCGATAGATCTGTGCGTGATGCGAAAACTTCCGAGTGGAGGAAGATAATGTTCTACTTTAATTCGTGCAACTAATACCAGGGCAAGACCACACGTTCCGAACCAGCACTGTGAAATCGAACTAACAGAACCCTCAAAACCAATCACGAATCGACAGTAAGTCCATCTGATTCTGGCGGCCCACGATATACTAATCAAAGTCAGTCAAACACACTTTCGATTTTCGACGAAAACCGACGTACCTTTTCGAGCGTAGATGCCATACCAGATAGCGCTTAAAGCCATAAATCCCACGAAAACGACAATAGCATAATTCATACTAACGGCAGTAACCGGGAGCACGGTCGGTAGCGAAAAGAGCACCAGCTCAAAGATGATCCAAGCCACTGCAAGGATATTCACAGCAAACCCCACTGCGCTTGGCATCTTCCAATGGGCCATCTGAACCTCCAGGCGTCGGTACGTCAACGAGATGGCAATAGGTATGCCATAAGAAACAGCAAGTGATATAACGCCTACAGACACAAAAGCAAGGAATGCAGAGGAAGAACCGAGATTGATCAAGCCCAAGAGTAGTTGAACGACTGTCGTTAGCACAAGCGCCCAAATCGGTGTACCGTGGCGTTCATCGATCATAGCCCAGAGAGAAGCCAGAGGAATCGCATTGTCTCGTGCAAAAGCCCATGTACAGCGTGATGCAGCCACGGTGATGGAGACCGAGCAGAAGAATGTGATGATGAAAATAAGCACCGTCAAGGCGAGGCCGCCACCAGGCGAGCCGGTGACCCGACCGAAGATATACGGTAACGCCTGACCTACTGGCGCCTTGAGAATTTCCGCTAGGTTAGGTAAGGTGGCGCATATTGGAATAATCTATTGAAATGTGAGACTTCTGAAAATAACAAAACAAAAAACAACTCGAAAATGTCCTAGCTTACGAAGAACAGCCCTGCAATACCACCGATAGGGATGCATAGTGACAATGCGTTTGGTAATTTGATGGTTGGCTGATCGCATTCTTCCGCCATCGAAGAAATCATACCAATTGCCGAGAATCTGAATCATGGTTAGCGGAGCAGACAACCATGGTTCACACACGAAATATATGCCTCACGTGTATGCGGCCGGCAGGATACCGATGAAAAATGAGAAGTCTCCCCAACCCGACAGGGTTGTATCGTAATGGCCCTATGACAATACGAGTAAGTTCACATCTGAGAAATCTACTGTATGGATGCGTCATACCAATGTGTAGCTGGGAGAATGTCTTCCGACGTCGGCTTTGACTGAGAGAGCGATTAGAGTAACAAGGATACTGATAGCCGTAAAAAAGGCGCAGATGGTATCGACCATCGGCAGAAGCTTATTTCCGAAGGCAACGACCAAGAATGTCAGAAAACACAGAGCATAGAAGATCAGGAGAAGCTGCCAGGGCTCGACAACGAAATCCGGCTGGAATAGATTGACGGCAGCGGCCACCATTGATGCGAAGCCAAAGTTCACTGAGAGGGTAATTGTCCAGTTGCCGATGAGCCAACACCAGCCGGTTATGAAGGACAACAAGGTACGGTATTTAGGACTTGCGAGTTGGAACGACCAGTAATAGGGGCCAGCCGATGTTGGATACCTCGATGCCAGCTCACTCAGGGACAGGGCGATGCATTCGTCAAGGATAAGCACAACTATCCATCCCAGGAACATAGGGAGTTGTCCTAAGGCGCGGTTAGACCTGCCTACTAGGTCCGATAGGATCCTATAGCCACATACCTCCGCCATATACTAGAACACTTGAAGTCAGCCTTCGCCATTTTCAGCGTGATTCGTGAGGATTTCAGAAACTCCCGGGCACGGCCTTGGTCCGAAACGGCAGCGTTGTATCCTAAAAAGTCGACCAACAACGAAGAGCATAACTCGGAGAGCTACTCACCAGCAGAAATCAAAGGACTGCCAAAACCATATGGAACCTGAGGACAACTTCAGCATTCGAAGTCGGGCATACATGGTAATTAAAATACCAGGGCGCTTACAGCAGCAATAGCAAGAGATTGAAACAGAAGTGTAGCCATCGATCTATTTCGACGCAGCTCAGGCGTGTATCCGAGCAAGGTCAAGTCCTGAAGGTCACGGACATCTCCCAGCTGCGTAACACTGGGCTTAGGCCCTTTCTCATCGGCGCTGGCCATTCTTCTTGCCGGCTTGAATTACCAGGGTATCAATGGCTCAAAAATGTTATGATTCTCATCTGAAGAACAACCAGAGTCTATTTTATATCTTATCTAGGGATTGGGTGTTTCTCGAGGTCGCGAGTCGGAACTGAGCTGAGGACTGCCCCTCCTCTTATCTCTAGCTCTGGTACCTATTGGATGTGCATGGCCTCCCATGTTCCTGGCTACGTCTTTATCTCGACGCGTCCTCAACCCCAATCGGAGTACGTACCTAACTTAGTAAGATAAGTCCCATTCCACATCTAGATCCAAGATCCAAGATCGATACGTCGTAATATCCCTTTGAAACAGAAGGCGAATTCACTAATTTTGAGTAAATGATCACCTCGATCATTGTCCTACTCAGGTAGGTATATTCTCTATTGACTAATTTATTGTGAGTCGCCCGTTTATTGGTAGGTTTGGTTGTGGCGCTGGTACAGTAGTTTTGCTTTCCGCAGGATTGGAAATCGCACTGTAGAAAAAGCATTTCCCCAGCCCGAAGAACTGAACTATCTGTTTACGTTAGGATAGGTTAAGGACAATAAATAAGTCTATGCCCAATTAGTCTCTACTCGCTTTTATATTTATTGCCGTCATTTCAATACCAAGCACTTTCGAATGAATTATTCGAAAGTCATTAAAGGTTAGCCTGCATGACATATCTTGGAGCTTGTTAGTAAGCGGCGGGATATTACAGTACATACAAATGTTGAAGTGTCAGTGTCAGCCTCCAGGACTGGAGGTTCTAGCATCCAAATAGAAAGAAGCAGATGGCTGTGGCGAACGCTGTGGCGGGAAACGGACAAAAGCTATGCCACCCCAAGGGGCATGTCTAGCCGGACCAATCAATTTCCAGTCAGCTAGGTTATATGTTCTACTACAAGACAAAAGTCAACGTTGGACTAGGCAGCGGAACATACGGATTAGCAAAGTCATGCCAAAATGTGAAAAGGAATCACCTAAGTAACCTGGGTAAGTAGTTCGTCTAACATGTGCTGTGGAAGGCCTTTTGTTTCACTCAAGCACTACGTTTTTTTAATACTTGCTTCATTTTATTATACCTCAACTAGCGCTCTTCTCCTTGGTGCTTAACATTAGTTACTCTCTCTATCTTGTAGGTCAAGCTGAGAGGATTTGCATAGCTGTCAGTTCTGAATATCCAAAGGGGGGCGGTACAACTTACCTTGATAGACCGCAGTCCTCGGACCTAAGAATCTCAGAAGTGGACAGAGAATTAATGATTGCCTTAGCGTATATACCGGCCTAGTAATTATCGCGTTATTCAGTATAATCGGCAAGCTTCATATGTGGTATGTACCATGGGTGTGAAGGCGCAAAACCCTGTGGTTCTTACGGCAGGACTATAGCAGAAAAATAACGATGACATACCGGTAATCGCGTTATTAAATGGCACCTTGATCTAAAGGCGCTGTTAGCTTGCCAACTTGCAAGAAAGAGGCTATCCTACCAAGTTACCAATATTGCATAAATATAATTTCCTCCCAAGTCCACAGAACTGGCGTTAACGTTAACGATATCTTTATCAGCCATACTGTGAGTATCTCTTCAAGGTTATTTGCTCATAGCCCTGTTAACGCCTCCAATACAAACGTGGGTACCAAAGTTTTAGAATTAAGCTCATTAATTAGTATCACAGGGAAGTTGTAATAGCTAATGTTAGTATAAGAAGGGGAAGGAAAGAGATATACGTGCTAACACTTTTATCACTTCAACACATTTAAACCCATGCTAATCAGATGGACCAAAGCCACAGATTAGTTATCTTTAATCATCATTATAGCCGCTCTTCTACATTAGCGTAAGTGTCGGTAACCGAGAGTGTTTCCAATTAAGCTCGACATAGTCGATCAAGCCAACGGATGCAGTAGTAAAATTATAGCAATTTATTTATAATTTGGCTCTATAATCTAGCCTGTCTTGGGTTTCATAAGTTCAACAACTAAATAAGGTAGTGTGGTATTTTGTTACGGTCCGAACATGACCCTAGGTGGGGTTCGCTGGAACCCGAGACATCGCAAGGATCTTATGTCTTGTCTTATCTCCGAAAGTGGCTAGATCCACAGCCATGTCTAGGGTGGACCCTACAATGAATACGCAGTATTCCAGGACAGGCTCGGAATACCCTATTCGGCCCTGTTATAGTAAGTACCGGTATCGTATCAATAGGTCTCGGAGAAGAAGCAAATGGTGAGAGCCGTCGTTCTAGCAGCTCATATGTTTGACAGAGCGCAGCCACCAGCAACCCCTTCAAGTCATTTAATTGTTTTAAATTGTTTACTTCAAGGTGAACCACAGATGAGACAAACGAGCCCGAATTGTCTAGGGGCGTAAAAATGGCTTTGAGGGATTGTGTTGGGAATCTAATTATCTCATGGAGGTCAGGCCATTAGCATATTCACATGTCTGGCACTGAATCGGCCACCGGATGCTACCATAGCTTCGACCTCAACACGCATAGCACTATCATAATGCATACCTAAGTAAAAGATAAAACCACACTAATTATTACCTTCAATAACTCCGTCTTAGCTGGGTATTTTTTCCACTTGTAATGTTATGGATTGTGCACTCAGTCAGTCTTTTCAATCGGACGAGACCCATCATCTCCGACAAACCCGAACGCATCTTGTAATCATCACCTTCCGCTGGCCTACTTCATAACTCCTGATTGATAGAAGGCCTATAAGACGACTACATATGACTTCACGAGCCGAGAGATGTGTATTCGATGATGGTAACCCGAATAGACCCGTCATTTATTTTCTTTTAAAGCATCTACTCACATAGACCCCTGGTGTATATTCCCGATAGTCTGGTCCCTACTTCTTACTAAGTCTTTCGCACCGGATCTGCGTGTCAGGGTGCAATATCCACGTCGTTGGATTCTTCTCCCAATGTGTCTTCTCGCTCAAGCTAAGCTGGAAGTCCTCGACCAAGAAGGCCAAGATCGCTCGAAGAACAATATCGACAACATACTTCCCAAGACACTGGCGAGGCCCGAACCCGAAACGCCAAAATTGATACCGCAATTCCGATTGTTTTTTGTCAAGGAACCGAGAAGGACGGTAGGCTTCTCTGTCCTCTTTATTATCGCCCCAGTAGGGGTTCTTAATGTTCAATGCGTGAGTGTCCACGATGTAGTTAGTTCCAGCTGGTACTAGAAATCCAGATACGACGCGGTCGGTGGGCGCAGCTTGAGGTACCGTGAAGGCGGCTAGGGGTTTCAGCCGGCTAGCTTCTAATATCGACGCAGCTAGGAGTGTTGAAGAACTTTGTAGATAAGATTCCCAGCCCTGTCCTGTAGTATCAGCTTGTTTAGCTTTGCGGATCTCCTGTCGAAGTTCATCTTGAACAGGATGATTAGCAGCCAGAAACAAAAGCGGCCAAGACAAGCCGCCCATCGTTACATCCAAATTCGCGAATAACATCTCGTCTAGCGTTTGGAGGAGCTCTTCTCTTCCAATTGTGCCAGACTTGGCCTCCTCGTACATCGAGACTATCGGCGACTTTTCAGATTTGACCCTGGCTGTTTCGTAGGCGGCATCGTTGAAAAGGGACCATTTAGCCTTGAAAGTTTTTAGATCCCTTGTTACCTTCATCGGAAGATGCCGGGTTAGTGAATATCTAGTCGCACCACCTGTGATTACTTGTGTCCAAAGGGAATCCCGCAGTGGTATGATGTTTTGCAACTCGCTTTTCAGCTCCGCCGATAGTGTACCGTATATCAGGTCGACCATTATCCAGAATGGAAGGTACTTCAAGTCTGCAATGGGATTAATGAGATTGTGCTGTAATTTTCCACCGGAAAATAACTCGTTCATATATGTTTTCGTAGTTCCGAGGATATGGCGATGGTATGTCAAAGCCTTCTTATGCGTGAACGAGGGGTTAAGAACGGTCTTCAACTGGTAATATCTCTCCCCACTGATTAGGCCAACACATTGGCCGAGGAGCTCGCCCATCAACCACCCAGCATCGTTGTTCACAGCTTTTATGTGCTTGTCTGAATCCGAAAACACAGCTTTGACATCAGAAGGATCTCGTAACACGCTGGAATCACATCGTCAGCGAGCGCCCAGACTGATGCGCGACAAGGAGCTTGGGTCACCTACATCTCGGAATTCATACCACTCCATAATCTATACACTCGGCCGTACGTCGTACCCCATTTCTCACTGTTCTCCTCTCCCTGGAGAAATTTACCAACGTCGCCTTGCCCATTGGGCCACTGGTATGGACATGTTGGTATCGGCTGGCCATCGGAGACAGCCTTGATTGGATGTTTCCAAACTAAGAAGGACTAGCGAGACATCAGGTCACTAGATTACCATGCGAAAAAAGGAAAAGAATACGCGGTCACTTACATGAATTGCGTTCGAAAAGATGGTGTGCACTTTCGTACGAGCCCTTGTACTAGCCCTCACACATAGAATGAAAATTACCCCTGAAAAAGCAACCAAGAGTAACTTATTCGGTATACAATAATACGTGTCGCACATCATGACAACATATAATTTGTTGTAGACGATAAGTAGCTATGATGTATCAGCGCGCAATGGGTATATTTCCTTGGCCAATTATATATGTAAGGTGGTGGTGCCTGTGAGTGGCACGAACGTTAATGAGCCTATAGCTGAAATCAATTCATACAGATACAGGCTTAGTCTAGGTAGCTCTCAAGTGAGAACTAATTATTGTATGTATATACGGGGATATTTGGGATGCACTGCGTTCATTTCATTTGATAATCAGTCCCGTGCCTAACGCCGACTCCTCTTACCGGCAGCCGAAACACGGGTTTCTTGGTAATATTCCAGCCAGACACACTACAGCGACGCAATACTATGTACAATTCCTTCATTTTATTTACTACAGATCAATGGCCGTACTTCGGTCCTCTCTCAAGGATTTTTTTATTGCTGGCCTAGCCAGCATTCGTTCACTCCATGCCTGGATATTCGGCCAATCTTTAATATCCACGCCCAAGAAGTTGAACATCCACGGCATCGCGAATGGGAAATAGGATATATCAGCAATCGTAGGGCGATCAGGCAAAGCCACGTAGTTCTGCTGAGGCATAGCGAGTCGCTTGTCCAAGATATCCCATTGCTTTAGCACATTTTCATGCAGCCTTTTCCGGGGTTAGTGCTTTGATCTCCAGAGTAAGTCTTAAGTTGTCACTCACTTTGCGGTGGTTTTTGGTAAGGGCTCGGGGTTTTGGCGATTGKGGATAGCCCTTAAGAAAATACAGCCAATACTTTGCTGTTGCGCTACAAGAGAAGTATTGACTGTCAATTTCGTGATTAAATATCCAGTTTTATGACACTTACCCTAGGCCGGCTGTCTGATAAGCTGTCCACGACAAGACGTCACCTTTCTCTCTCGCGTTTCGACCTGTCCAATATCCATCCTTGTCGAAACGGTCGGCGAGATATTGGAGACAAGCGGTGCCCTCGAAAACAATAACCTCTCTGCCGTCCTCGGGGTCTTCGTCTCTCAAAGCCGGAACATAGCGCTCTGGGTGGATACGGCGATACCATTCACTTGTGGTGTCGATGACAGAGATTACATGAGGGAGCTGGAGTTCCTCTGCCAGTATTAGGGGCTTTATATAATTAATGTAACTGGTCTGATCGGCTAAGGTTTAATGTAAGTATGATTTGCTCATTTGCGTGTAGAAGATATTCTCCTACCTTTGATGATGTACAAAATGACCCGGCCATCGTACGTATGGTCTCCAGTCACCACCTCACCGTTTGGCTTGGCGAGCGCCATTTGACTACGTGCGTCGAATATGGGTCACGGCGATCTGCTTTAATTATAGTATTCGAGGTGTCTACAATATTCTCTTCGTCATGAAGTTTTTGCTGCAGTCATTTCACAAATTCCGATTTATTTTCCTGATGTATTCGTTAAACTATCGAACTGAACAACTGGGTTGACCCCCGGTGACCGAAACAGAAGCCGGCGCTAGTGATGGGACGGGAGCCGAGTGAAGGACCAGGGTCACCGCAACAGCATGTCATGTGCAACCGGATGAAAATTGATCTAAGAGGGACTCATTCATGATTTGGGTTCTCGGAGTCGCTGCTGAGTGACAGGGGATTTTATTATACATGTCATCACATTGTATAAGTATGGTAACAATGGGATGTAACTATGCCAATAGATATTTTCAGGCCTGGGCCAAAGATCAAGAAGCATGTTGCGACGTTTTGCTGTCGCTATTGGCTGTATGGAACTCGGCAACGATGCGTCCTGTTTATTACTGTACTGTCGCATCTTATGATCACGTCACATAATCACCGAGCTGACAAGTGCTGCCGCCTAGGTGCGGGTTCTCTCCCTTCTCTAGCTGGCACGTCCTGAACTATCTAATTACTATATATACAGAGATTTTAGTAGCGCAAAACTCGTCTTATACTATTTTATTTTAAATACATTTTTATTGACTTATTACGATATGAGCGCTATCGCAATAACTTGTATCAGTAATTTTGTCGAGATTTCGTAGGGCAAAGATCACGTGGAACACCCAGTCCTCTGGGTCGCAGATGGTATTATTATGGGCAACTTCATCTTCAGATCCCAAGGCCTCTAGTCCTGGGGGCTTTCATACCAGCACTTCAACGTTTGTATGCAATACAGTATGCAAGATTGTCTGCCGTTCCGCTATTAAGTCGGATGCATCCTTTTCATGGTAGATCGTTCACCTTTGTGGTGGCCCGCTGCGGCTCATTTGGACGGATATATATTGGCCACAATTACCATTGGTCGCGTGGATGGAGAACCTCCTATCACGGCTGTGGCTGCAAGTGCCGTGCGGAGGGGGAAGGCTCCAAGTTACGGACCATCTATTAAGCCGCCAGGGCAAATGTATATTATGTATATACTTATAAACATTACCAGTTCTCGAGATCCTCTCCGGATTGTCACGCCCGCCTGCACCACCTTCGTCTCTGCGCAGGTAGTTGTTTCACCATGATGACCGTCAGGAGCGCTCTCCTGTTGCTCCCGCTCCTCACTGGAGTTCGAGCAGCAGTTTTGCCTTCAGGTGGATATGTGTCAAAGATAGAAGTGTAGGCTTCATTCCTAGCTTCATAACCGCTTAGTCTGCTTGTGCTAACCAATAGGCTTATTCAGAATTCGCAATCCTGCCTATCCACTCGATGTTGTCGACAAGCTGGAAGAGGCTACCATGCCTAAGATCGATGAGTACATGACTAAGAAGATTGCTGCTAGCAAGAACAACGGATGTACGTTGGAAACGGCTGCTGTGCGGAGAGAATGGTTCGTCTCGCCTTCAGAAGGTCTCTTGGAGCCCTTATACACTAACATAACTAACAGGAGCGACATGAGTGAGACCATGAGACAGGAATATGTCGGCGCCATCAATTGTCTGCTCAAGCTTCCGCCCAAGTCGGACAAAACCAGATTTCCAGGGGCTATGAGTCGATATGAAGACTTCGTCGCATACCATATGACGCACGCCATGCAGCTACATGACAACATGCATCTCTTCGGTGCTCATAAATACTACGTCTGGCTGTTCGAGAAAGCGCTGCGTGAGGAGTGTGGGTATACTGGTTATCAGCCCGTACGGAAACCCCAGCTCATGAGCTTCCTAGAAGCTGCTGTTGACAACGTAATAATTAGTACATGAACTACGATCGCTACTCGAAAGATCCCTGGAACTCACCCTTGTTGAACGGCAACGCGTCTTCTATAGGAGGTAATGGCGAACCAGAGCCTTCGTACAAGGGCGTTGCCCAACCCGGACGAACGCCAAACATTATTGCATCGGGCGGTGGTGGAGGTTGCGTCAAGACGGGGCCCTTCTCGGAGTCGGTCCCCCCCCTTTTTACTTTATTTGAATAGTTCTCAGCGCCTCTTTAACGTCTTAATATGTTTAAGAAAAGCCTGGCTGATATAACAACAGTATGGTGGTCAGCCTTGGTCCAACGTCCATGTCAACGGGCGCCAAGATACCCAAGAATCCAAGGTCTGATGGAACCGGCGCAAATCCACGCTGCTTGCGCCGCGACGTCAACAAAAACGCAGTAATGGGTGCCACGGCAGATCGAGCATTTAGTCTGATCAACGGCAACAAGGATATTGACAGCTTCTACAACCAATTGCTGGGAACGCCGCCTCCCAGGAATGACCCCTACCCCTGGGGAGTAAGTCTTCAGGTCCATATAAGTTTCAGCAACGAAATACCGATACTAACCTGTTGAAATCAGATCCATACCGCAGGCCACTATGTCGCTGCTGTTGACCCGGGCGGTGATCCGTTTACCTCTCCCGGAGACCCCCTCTTCTACTTCCATCACACAAGCTTGGACCGTCTCTGGTGGATTTGGCAGATGCAGGACCCTGAGAATCGCCTTAACGCTATCCCATTTGTTGACACGAACATGACGATGCCGATGAAACGTGCAGTAGATCCGCATAACGTCACTGTTGACATGGAATGGCTTGGCCCTACGGTTAAGCTTTTCGAGACACATGACCAGCTCGGTGGAAATGGTGGCGCTTTCTGTTACATCTATGTCTAGTTCTCGCGATCGTCGCATGTTTGGGCGTGGTGTACCCTTCTAGCCACGCTGATACAGATAGGTATAAATATGCAACGAAAAGTTTCTCCCTGAGCCGGTGGCAAAATGTTCCTGTAATCCATGGGATACCTAGTTCCCAACATGGAAAAAGAAATAGTATCGGCCAAGCCTCAATCTTTCAATGAGGATGCGCCAGAGTTCGACGAGAGCGCTCAGTCATCTTGTCTAATTCCGGTAGAATCGATTTAGAGCTGCCTCTTCGCTAATTGATGGCTTCGGATGCCTCTACACAGTATCGGTCGAGGGTTGCGGCTACAAGCCGGAAAAGCCAGATGAAGTGCTGTCCTCAAACTTCACCATCCCCGAGTGATCTGCCGAAATACCCGAACGTTCCGTATCATCAAAGGTGGGGGCAGCGCTTTCTTTTTCCACAATGTAACCCTTAGTGTACTTGAGATCAGCCTTTTCTTCATCAAGAGAGTAAAGTAATCAGTTATATTCTGCAGAGTCTCGGATTCCTCCTCGAAAGCCTTCACTAAGCCTCTCTCCGTTCTGCTAAACTTTCTCTCGGCAGTATAAGTGATGTCAGCTTCTGCAGCGTTAGAAGCAGCTTGCTTCCGAGGAGTCGTGGTGCGGTGAGCCGAAGAAGAGTATACCATATGTGTAAGTGAATATTGTGTGTAGGTGGGCAATCTTGTCACAGCTTCTAGAATTCGAATACGAGAGCGCCTAACCCGTAGAGCCATCAGTGTTTGTAACATCATAGGATTTATATCGTACTCTCTTGACAATAGGACCACCTAGCGAGTGGCAGAGAAATATTATTGGCTTCTCTGTCGTATTCTCCAGCTTAGAAACACGATGTATTAGCTACAACTATATATTATCAAGCGTAAGGTGAGAGCTCACTTTCCGATTCGCGTAAGCTGCGCTACAAGGGTTTGCATACAAATGTTGAAGATTTGGTATGGAAGCCTCTAGGACTGGAAGTTCTGGCATGCGAAATTAGAATCCCGTATACTGTTTTATTGTTTGATATTAAGTTCAAGTTTATTTTTAAATATCTTAATATAGCTTTGTTACAGGCTAGGTATCCTTATGTGTAGAATAGGGGGTTCGTATGGGTCGTACGAAGGTCAGTCAACTAAGCCGTTGGGTCGCCGCTCCTACGCAGTCACTTCTTCGCTCCGTACGTATTTTAAAAGACAGCAAATCTTCTTACCTATAGTCATCTCGACTGCACTTTCACAAGCCTAAAAATCAATATGAATCAATATAAATACTTTCGATTAACTATCAAATCTTTTAAAAAGAGTCGAAAAGTAGTGTCCGATGTTAATTCGTGGGTCCCTGACTGACACTGATGGGGTATTGTTTTTCCTTTTCATACCGTTCCCACCACCACGAGAGAAGCTTTGTGCCAACTACTAGGACTAGCGTCGTCAACACCGCGATCCAAACCTCTTGGCGGATTCTCAAGGTGAAATTCTGCCCGGAATTGTCGAACCAGATCAATGTGGTGCTGAAAAATGACTGCCGCCGAACGAATTAATACTTGATCGTTAACCGTACTACGAGGGAAGTTTAAATTCTTAAAATGGACGATACGTACGGTGACTAAGTTTGCAGGCAAGTAGAACATTGCGATGACTGTCGCGATTCTCACCGTGCGAGAATCCTGGAACGTCTTGTTCGCGAGGGCGGCCATCGTTCGAGTTTCGCAGGCGTCGTTTTGCGCGATCTGCGTCAACCGCAGGCTGTTGCTGTGGAGGAGTTCTTGTCCGTGATACTTTAAGACGCCGTCGTACTATATTATAGCACATCGAAATCAGTCACCCGGTAATTACCTCATCTTCACCGACAACCATTCTATCGCAAGTAAACGTACCATCAGCCCGATGTCGTTGGAGACGCTTAGTAATTCTTGGACGGTCTGTTCGTGGTTCTGCAACTCGCTTACGATATTGTCCAGCTCGTGTTGGAAATCCCGATGGATTGGTACTGGGAGCTTGCAGAGATTTGCTATTGTTTCTTCGTGCGTTCGGATTGTTATTATGGTATTAAGCGTGTTCGCTAGGATCGAACGAGCATGGTGCAGCTTCAATCTTAGGGAGTGAACTTGTTGCCGGGACGAAAAGCCTATTCTATATTCCTCATATGGTTTGGATATTACGATTTCTTCGTTCTGTTTGACCATCAGACTCCCGATCGTGTCTATCATGTTGTGACTCGCTTTTGATCTCTCCATTAAGGAGAAAGACACTTGGTAGTAATAATATAGTGGTCTCAGGTTTTGCAGGCGAGATGGCCGGTGAGGAGGGGGCGAGTGGAGTTCGTTGGGTGAGATTAATGAACTATAGACTTACCAGTGCTTTTAGATTACTAGATAAGTAGTTAAGGTATTCCCTCCAGCCTGCCACGCCTGTAGAAAGATAGCGAAGATGTAGATCCATCGGGTGATGCAAGTCGTTGAGACATTCGTCTCTGAAATTTCCAGTGAAGCGTAGTGGTGGTTGTATGATAATCCAATCCGACCGGTCCTCGTCCTTGTTGTAGTTGTGATGGATCGCCGACTGTCGGCAGGACCACGGGTCGTTGAGGCTGCGGCCATGACGTTCGAAGTGGCGAATATTATAGCATATTCCTAGTACTCGCGAAGTGAGTTATCATTCTTTTGGCTGGAATGAACCCACTCACCTGATTCACCAAGGATAGATTCTCTATCTGCTTCTTGATCTCTGTGTTCCCGTCCTTTCTGGGATGTATGATGAGTGTAGCAGCTCATGAAGCTTTCATCCCGAGAACTCATCTTCCTTCCCAGACCCATGACTATCTTTAAAAATTGGGGCGTGATATGAGTAGTGGTGTATAATGCCTGAAACATCTCTATTGAGATGTCCATTCGACTCCAGGAATTGTAACGGTATAAGAAGCTGGGCGCATCAATGGGTTAGTATGACCTACAAAAAGTTATCACAAGTCAAAAAATTACTTACAAGACCCTAGAAGAAAGAGAGCTAGACTTTCGCTATAGAATTCCTTCGAAGTCAGAATCCGCTGCACGTCACGTCTCTTTAAGTTGAAGTTCCAAACAAAACGAGATCGCATACACTTAGGATTCCGTTTAGCTCTTCCAGCGACGAAATCAACTGTATCGCTGGGTCCTTCTCGTGAGACTGAGCCGTATTGCTAGTATGCTGGCGCGCACTATTGGAAGACGATAGATAATCGAGAATGCCAACCCTGCAGTTGTCACTCGCCGAGAACAGCTCCGGGATTTTAGTCTCAAACTCGAGCCAGAAGGGCTCTACTTCCAGCTTACACAACATGTCGCCGGAGAACTTAAGGGTGACTGAACCATCAGGCATTTTGGGGGTCGTTGCTACCACTATTCTGGCTCTTCTATGAGGGTTTGAAGGTAGTCGGTTCTTATCTACCCTATGTTCAGGCTACCTCCGACATTATATACAACCCGATGTGTCAAGGTACCTCTGTACAGGTGGAGTTTGAGTTTGTTCATGATGGTCGGTAATAAGCGTTTGCCTGGGAGGAGAAACAATGCCTGGGCGTAGATCAGGCATGGAAGCAGGATTTGTGGCTGTGAAAGATAGGCGGAAAGCGACACCCATGCGCTGCAGTAAACAACTAGAATAGGTAATCCTTGAATGTTTTACCTTCAATTGGTTGATAATTAGCTCGAAATTTCGTAATAGGTTGAATTTGTCTGTAGCACCGCATTGTCTATTTCCACTCTCTTAACACACTCGATGCAGCGTGGTGGTTGAAGTACTCAATCATCGTCACCATCATCGAAACCTGCCCAGTGATAACGTAGGAGGCTTCAGGGGCGCGGACCAGTATTCGTAGGATACCCTAGGTAGGTACTTGTACCTAGGTAGGCTATGGTATGCCGGCTTCCTCTTTTATGCGTGCTTACTGTTATGTCGAATACCTGCAGACTCCGAGATCCTTGGGGGGAATTTCCCATTTCCCCCAACTGCGCCGCACTTAACCGTGAACGCTTGTTGCGAGCGGACGAAAAACAGCTAGTTCATAAGTACCAGGGGCATTGTCATCACCATCCTGAGTTTCCGACCGACAATAAGCCACAGGCGTTCATCACAAGGACATGGCGATATGTACATACTGTACTGTAATACCTTAGGTACATACTACAGTAGTGTACGTGCCTCGGCATTGGCAACCGTCCACCATGCAACCCAGAGAGGCTGTCAGATTTAAGGGGTGGAACTGAAGGCCCTATTGAGTGGATTCTCCACCCACACCTATTTAATATAGCGTGCACAAACATAAAAATATAACTTTATATATAATAAACTTAATTAATTATTAATTAATTAAAATTGTTTAATTTTAATAATTAAAAGTTTTATATATTTAATACTACTATTAAAGCTAAATTAAGTAATTATTATAGCAATAATAACTTTATTAACTAATATAAAAACTATTTTAGTAAAGCTAAAAGACTTTATAACTTAAAACAAAAAATTTATAGTAAAAGCTAGTTCTTTAAACTTTTA
>NQIM01000588.1:0-22395 GCA_003426235.1 Xylaria polymorpha
AACCCGTTAGGTTTTTNAATAAAAAAATATATATTTTTATATAAAAAACTTTTGTCCAAGGTCGCAAGCGTTCCTTCCCCCCGTCGAATTCATTATAAATTCCCCTGCGAAGCTGGCCATGTACGTTCACTCTTTCATAGGATATGACTGCTATAGTATAACTTCCAAGCTTTACGCTATAACTCTCCTTTAATATAAATCTGTTAAAATAAAAGTGTTACTATAATTAGCTTCACTTTTATACTAGTGAATACTAGTTTTTGACATGTTTTATAAGCATCCCTACTATGCTGGGACGCTTAGTTTTAATAATTAAGCCTCATAAAAGTTTTATGAAGTCTGGTTTATGGAGATTATAAAAAGATCCTTATAAAAGTAAGTTTACAGAGTAAGATTTTCACTTACGCAGCGAGATTATTAATTCATAATCACACATAAACACTGCTATGCCAATTTCACTGAGTCAATCATAGAGACAGCTGTTGTATCGTTACATCATTCATGCAAAGACTGCATTTAACAGTCAAGGTATTCCGCTACCTTAGGCTTTATTACAAGGTGGTTAATCTTATAATAAAGGACCATATCATCAATCTATAACTTAAGGCCTCTTACTTTAAGTAAATTATCCTTATTTGAATTTAATTCAAATAGGTGAAAGAATAATTTCTATTTGCTCTACTTTATTTTCTCTAACATAAAAAGATATGAAAAAGTATCAAAGAAGATTGCTCTGTTATATTTTGTATTTAACAGAATTAACAAATAGATAGATCGTTTAGCGTATGGCCTCTGAAGATAATGAACAAGTTTAAATAAACCATAATGGTTTATTATCATTTTATGTTTAAGTGGTTAAAATTATGAGAAGTACGAAAAGTTTATTAGTTTGAAGAATTTATAATATTTAAAGTTTCTTCTAATGTTCTTTTTCTTTGTTTACCTTTTCCTTCCGGATTAATTAAATAAACCAATTTTACTAATTCTATCAGTCTTTCTTTAGATAAAGCTGTATTATGATTTCGATCTAATTTATTTAAAATATGACAAAAATTATTAAAAACCTCTGATTTATATTTACTAGAGAAAACAACAACGTATTTTTTAAAAAAAGGTATAACCAAATCTATTATATTTTGAGTACCTTTTATTGAGTACACTCATACTTTATCTGAACCAGATTTTTTTAATACGTTACCTTTATTATTAAAAATTAGTCTAAAACTATGAAGTATTTCTATACCGTTTTCATGTTGAACAACATTAAACTCTGGTTTTAATGAAATACCATTTTTAAGTCTGGTATCTTTTACTATAGAAATAACTAAAGCCCCTTCTCCTTCTATAAAACCACCTAATCAAAATTTGTAGTTCTCATCTTGAACTAACTTATTTATTCTTTCCTGCTGATTGATATTAAAATTATCTTGCATGTTTATGATATTAAATTAAAAATAAAACTTCCCTTAATGATTAAACTTAAATCACATCATTGCAAACAATTGCACGATAAATCTATTAAAAATTATAGACTTGATTACAGCACATAAAAATTATGTACTCGACATTTATAAAAAATGCCAAAAATACAACCCAAATATTTTCAGATTTGTATTTTTTACTACGTATGTATAATCTTTTATTTAAGGCAACTATCTCAAAACTAGATAAAAAACAAAAAGGCTAAAATATAAACCACGAGTAATTTACGCGAGCTACAAATACATCTTTTTTAGAGGTATATAAAACCTCAAAGAAAAATATTAGTAATTTAAATATCATTTTAACCTTAAACCTAAACAAGTTTACAACCTGTTAGTAAATATGCAATAAATTAAAAAATTGTTCCAGCAAATAGCTAAATTTTACGAGGGCCTAAAAAGCCAACCCTCACGTTAAGGCCGCCATTAACCGGGGGTTCCTACAGTACCAAACCTTTTAAAGTTAGTTATTTTCGTTAGCCAGCCGGCACCGGGCAGAAATCACACTCTATACTTAGACTTTAAGTCTTTATGCAAAGTGCTTTGTTTTAATTAAACAGTCGTACAACATTATTTTATGCTTCTTCCTTCTTACCCGAAATTATCGGGACGATAGAGCCCTCCTTCAACTTGTTATCGGTTACTTTTTTTGTTAACCTTCCACTTCTCACGAAAATGGTTCAGACTATGTCTTCAATACCCCTCTATTGTATATAATTGACCTCAAGTATTCCTGCCTACTACAAAGTTACGAATCTTGCGCTGTCCATGCTACAAATTGAACTAATACTAAAGAAATATCTATATAAATTTGCTCATTCAGGGCCTTATTACTTATTCCTCTTGAGAATCAGGAGTCTCTTTATCTCTACAGACCATAACCTCGTCAGTTAATGTTTTATCCGTAAGTTTATTTGTAGACAGTTTTGCTCCATTCATCTCCTCTGAAAGTTTTAATAATAAATTTTTTACTTCTTCATTATTAATATGTGCTTTGTTAAATAATTTATCACAAATAACGCAAAAGGTTTTAAAATCCTCCCCTTTTATAGAATAAAATACTAATTTACTTAAATACACATTAAAATAATTGTGTAAAAAGTCAATCCCTGTGATCTCTAATCTTACCGTAGGTTTGCTATTACCCTTAGCCTTAAGGTCACGTATTTTAATCACATCTTTAGAAGAAGGTTTAAAGTCTAACTTGCTCATCAAATATGCACGAATTTCCATTAAAAGAGGTTTTTGAGTATATGTTAACTCAATCTCAAATTTAGGTGTTAACCCTTTTGTTTGTATGTAAAAACTACCGTCCCCTTCTATAAAACCTAGTAACTTATAATCAGTAATTACGCGTTTATAGCCGTCAGGTAGGGTAGTAGATACACGTTTTGTATTATGGTTAGCTCGTATCTCTTCAATTTTGGTCTTCAAAGATTCAGATACTAAATTTGGACGGTCAAAATATAAAAAGAAAACCTCCCTGAAATTAAGGTAATCTAAAAACTTGTCACCTATTAAAGGGTACTTATCCAAGAAATCGATAAGAACACGTAATTCCTTTTCAGCTCCTACTTCAAAAGTACAAGTGTTATATTTAGGTCTTAAAACGACTCGTCCTATATTTAGAGTACAGCAAATAGCTCTTAAAACGGCTTCATCGTCTATATGTAACTTTATTACAAATTCTAAATAATAACGAATTTTCCCATTAGACATTGTTTTACGTTTTATGTGAAAACATCCCTCAGCATCTATAAACCCCGCGATTCAATCCAAAAATTCGATTTTATTTGCTTTTAACATTTATTTAACTTTTAAATTATAATTTTTTATTATATACATGGGGATATGTTGGGTGTCTTTAGTCGTTGAACGATTTTATTTAAAAATAAACTTCGCTTCAAATTTACTTCATATGGGAAGTAATCTTTGAAATTAACCCAATTTATTATCAATTCACTAAAGTATTAGTACTTCTAGAGATTGAAGGACAAACATCCCTAAGTTACGGTAGTTAGTTTGCCGAGTTCCTTTATGATTGTTAGCTCATTTACGCCTTCGTATTCTACACTAGCTTACTTGTCACAGTTTCTAGGTACGGTTATTTTCATCAATATTAAACTCATCTTTTTAGTTTATTGTAAAATATTAATATATTACTTATTTTTCCAGCACACTTTTCACTTTATAAATGTTGTCTTTTAAGTAATAAGATTTTCTCATCGTTTCAACCTTTGGGATTGTAAACTTAGAGGCCGTTACTTTAAATTAACCATAAGCTTTAGGCGAGAGTTGTATGTGGTATTTACCACTTAAACTTCTTTTTTGTTACTCATGTCACCATTATCTCTTGAGTTTGCTGTTAGTGATAAAATATCACTACTCATTGATTATAAAATAATAAAATGAAGCAGGTTTACTCAATGTTCTGCTACCCCAGTAAAAGACAATAATTTATTTATTATTATCAATTATGGACAAGGTTTCGGTACATTGTTTAGATCCGTTAAATTTTCGACGCCTTTAAAAATTAACAAGCGCTCTGTTACGCACAGCGATCAGATTTATCATCGGAACACTAGATTCTATTTATGTGGGTTTCAATTATTTTGGCTTGTCATTTTCTTTAATTAATTTTATCTCCTTAATTTTTAGTAGACCTTCTTCAGTTAAATGCTTTCTATTTTCGATAATAGAAGCAACTGATTTAAAGTATTCAAAATCTTTTTGTTTAACTCCTAATATAGGGTATTTGTCGAAAAAAGGTATGATTTTTTCTAATATATCATTAAATTTAGTAACATGATAATCTATAATATCATTACGAACAGATAAATATCCACAATCTAGATAGTTTACTATATTTTCCATTAGTGCCTTATCTTTACTATGTTGAGTTATCTGAAATCTTAATCCAACTTGATACCCTAGTTTGTGAGTAGAAGAATTCATTAATCTAATCATAAAATTACCCTCTCCACTGACAAAACCCGCTAATCACTCAGGACTAGGGATTTGATTATCTGGTTGTGAACGAGAAACAGGAACAATATTAGGAAATGCTTCTTTTAAATTTTGATTAAGACCTCAGTTACTAGATGCTTTTAGAGCTATTAATTTTAATAAACCATCTTGAGTTAAATGTTGTTTATTATTAATTAATTCATATGCTTTTTTAAAAAGCTCATAATCTCCATACTTCTGAGTAATTAAAGGATATTTATCAAAAAACTCTATTATCAACTTTAGATCTTTTAAGGAAGATACTTGTAATTCATATATCTCCGGACGAGATTTATAAATTTTACCTACCTTTAAGGTATCTTTCAATAAATTTAAAAGATTTTCGTCTTTTTTATGTAAAGATAATTGAAAATAAAGTCTAGTATTAAAAGCAACATTACCTTTATCTTCTTGAAAATTTCTATTATTTAAAATAGAAATTCTAAAACACCCTTCTGCGTCTACAAGTCCAGTTAGTGAATAAGGAAGTAATTTATTACTTTCACTTAGACTGCTGCAATATCTGACTAATATAGTATTCCCTAAGAAAGGATTCTGACTTGATAATCTCTTTCGAGACCCATTAGAGTACACCTCAAACACATTGCTGTGTCAACTACCGTCTACTCGTTGCTCTTTTACAGTAATATTTTTATCTATTACTGATTTAGATCCGCGATATTCCATTTCACTTTCGTTCATAATTTGACTTATTACTATACCTGAGTGATTAGTTCAGCCACTTATAGCTTTTCAACTATAGCTTAGTACTTGAGATAGGTAGATCCTCTCAGATTTTCCCCCTCTCAGAACGGTACGTGCGACTTTCACCGCATACCGCTCAAGCAGATTTTACTTATCGAGCTTTAAACTTCGATTCTAGGCCATTCCGACCACTTTTCTTCAGAATAAACTTCCGACGTCGATTTTGTCGATTCTCCCAGTCTCTTACCTTCTTTCAGTTTTTATCTCTTATTTCTACCTTTAGCTTCATTTCCAGTTTTGTGTTTTAGGTTTCCGACGCCTTCCACAAATATACTCTGGATGACGATATTTAGATCCAGCTTGCATGACTGTCCTAAATCTGGTTTTATTTATGTATTATTTATTGCCTTTTATCGTGTTGCTTCGCGCTTATTTCTGAGTAATACCTACCTGATTTGTTATTAGTAGCGGGTGTCGTACTTCGTCTCTCTTCAAAAAGGTATCCACCACGTCCAAGTCTGCACCCTTTCAGGTCGGATAATATTATCCTATCCGATCTATTACCAATCCGGCATTTGCTTTTTGGACATTCGTCTGCCCACATCTCGATGTAACCACTTCCAGTTCTCACTTTTATAAGTTATCTCCTTTGCAGGAAAGATATGGGTTTACCAAGTTTGTCAATTGTCACTTTAATGCTTGATCCTTAGGAGAATATCTTTACCCCGGTAGCTCTTTTCTGAATTAAACATGGGAAATTTGAGGTCCCATGTTATAGCTACCCTCAATTGTGCTATTCGCGTTATTGAGCCCTTCATCGCTTGCACGATGTCCTAATTTACGAGGCCTCATCGATATTTTCTCTTTCGATCTCCTTAGATTAGCTTATCCTGGCACCGCGTAGATTTTATCTAGGCTTGTTTTTTTCAACAGGTTACTTTTATCGTCACAGCTTCCTACTTTCATTTCAGTATATATCCAGCAGGTGTGACTAGGATCTACGTAATTCAGTCCGTATGGTGGAATTTCACCACATTAACAATTGACACTTTCTTGTCGCACTCAAATTCTTTAGGAAGTCCCCGGAGTTTGATAGTTTCACCCACAATAATGATTTCCTATATCATTTGGCAGGTCTTTGAATTATGGCTGCTTCTAAGCCCATCTCCTTGTCGACTTGAATAAAGACTTTCTTAATTTCACTTAACAATAATTTCGGAACCTTAACTCTTGTTCTGGGCTGTTTCCCTTTTGACATACACAGAGATCTACTTACGTACTAATTAAGTTGAGATCTTTCTCCCTAAACAGTTCAATATATGAACTATCCATTTAGACAACAGATTATATTACATTTTTAAGAGCTTGCCCCGTAAATATATCTGGCTTCATTTAATATTGAAGCTAAAGTAATTTTATATAATTTAATAGTACATATGTGTGTGTATATACTGCCTACTAATTTTCTGAAACACGATAAAGTCCTTTAATTAGACTTCCTCTATTTATTGCGTTTCGTATAGCTTGTCTTTTTACACCTAAATGCTCACCTGCTAAAGTTAAAGTTGGAAAGCTTATAACTTCATTAGTTTGAGTATTTAATAGTGAAACAGGTACTCCTTCACGTTCTGTAGTTTTAGCTTTTATATTCGCTAAAGCTTCAGATGAAAGAGGATTATTTTTTTTATAGTTGGTTGTAGCAAGAGACAATTTATCTTTAGTTTCCTGACTAACAACCTTACCTAAGTGAGTTAAAGATAGTATATCTTTATGCTCTTGTGAAATCTTTTTTAATTTAAACTTAGCAATATTCTCTGGGCTATGTTTAAAACCTAACAAAGAATAAGCTTGTGTTAATATATTATACTCAGGTATTAATAAATCCAAATAATGCTGTTCCCTTACAATTAGCTCATCTGCTTTGCAATACTCTAAAATTTCTAAGCTGAAATTTTCGTACCCATATTTTAGTAAAGCAGCATGTATAGGTCTAGGATTTCTATTTAATTCACTTTTTTTTGTAGTAATCTCCTACTCTTTTTGAGAGATTTAAACCGCTACCAACATAAGTATTATTATTTAACTTATTCACTCAACGATATATACCAGATTTATTCTTATTTTCAGTAAGAATTATATTTTTATTCGAAAATGCATTTTCATAACATTTAATAGGAGTTACAACTCCGTTATTACAGCTAAAAGCCGATTTATTTAAATTGTTTTTGTTGACTTTTTTTATTGATGTTTTTTAATACCGTACAGTTTAGTGTTCGTCTCATTCCAAACATGGGTCATTAAGAAAAAAAAATCTTTAAGCTCATCTCTCAGATCACTAGTGTCTCCACTAGTGTCCGGCTGAGTATACTACCTCAGCAAACTGTTAAATATCTACTCTTACAGTGCCTTAACCTATTAACATTGATACGTGGGGTGTCAACCCAACCGTATAACAATTCACCCTTCGAAAGGTAGTCGCCTGTCGCATTAAGTCTTTTGTAAGAGTCGGCTTACCGAAAGAAAATATTAATATATGAAGAATAAAATTACTTTATTGCCATTGCATCCTTTCAAATGAGGCTTGACTATATCTTAAGCATCAAGTTTAAATATTAACTTGACACCAACCAACATTTAGTCGATGAACTGCACACCTTTATTCCTTAGAATAATGGCACTTGGCTGCGGATAACCCATTAAATACTTATCAATCTCGATTTTACCTTACCTCGAGTCATTACCTGAGCCATAGAATGTATTACTACTCCTACTTGGTTGAGATTGCTTTAGGGTGTTCCCGCAATTTGATGGTTTATAGCAGAAGGTTCACTTCCACAAAAAGGCTGTACATACAACCTTATCATTCTATGTCTGATAATTCAAGATTCATCTTTGCCATTCCGAGTCTACATACTCACCGATAAAGTCTCTACGACCCCCCGATATATACAAANTNNNNTGTTGAATTTTTAACAAGTTTATTCAACTTATCAGAAAATTTTAAACATCTTGCCTGAGATTAAGTTCTGTACCTGCGAAGATGTTACTTAAATTGCCTACTATTATAGGTTTCGCAGAAACTGAGGTCTCTTACACCAGCTATCCGATATAGCTAGGTTCATTAAGAGACCATATCCCTTGAATAATCTTATTTAATTTATTTTATTCAAATATAATTTAGTATTTTTGCTTATATATTGCCCTCCTTCCTTTGATTACGCACTGCTTTGCAGTAAATCTGTATACTTAACTTAAGCTAATAGAATATCTATTTCGAATAAGTCTACCCAGATCTACTGATTTTCTGACTGCTGTTCTACTTACATCAAGAGCTCTAGCAGCTTCTGTTAAACTTCCGTACTCTTTTATTACAGATGTTTCTATATCTTTTACTAATACAGTTACACCTCTAAGAGCTACAGCGGCCTTAGAAATTTTAACCCGTGTAATACTTGAAAGTTTAACACCTTCTCTTTGCTCAGATAATTTTTTACGAAGTTCTAGCGATAGAATTCTACCTCTTGCAGCTTTAGATAAGTTTTCCCTAGTGGAATCGCTCACTTTCCGCTCATTCTTAAAAAATTCTAAGGTTTCTCTTTTATGCTTAAAGCCTAAAAGAGAGCCAGCTTTAATTAAAATATTATATTCTGGTTTTAGTAAATCTAAAAAATATTGCTCTCTTTCTACAGGATTAACATCTTCTGCACAATACTCCAATATTTCTAGTTTAAAATTTTGAAACCCATATTTTAAAAGAGCATTATGTATAGCAGTTTTGGCAGAATTTAACTGTTTCAAGCTATAATATTTATAAAGTCTTGTAGTTAAGTCTACAGAACTACCTACATAAGTCTTACCATTGATTTTATTAATTCAACGATAAATAGCTGCTTTACCTCTATTATCTGAAAGTATACGATTTTTATCTTCTAGGCAATCAGAATATACTATAACTGGTTTTAAAATTGAAGGGACGGCGCTTACCAGATTAATATTATTTTCATTATTATTATTCAAGCTTTAATTTAATTAAAATACAAAATTTATTAACAATATATCTCATAAAATGCTGAGTGTCTATAGTCGTTGAACGTTTTTATGAGCTTCCCTCCTTCTACCTAGCCCAGGCGCTAGTCCTGGGCGAAAGGTCAAATTTGAGGAGCCATAAACTTCGCTTCAAGTTTACTTACAACAACTAGGTGTAAGTAGTTCTTGAAATTAACTCAATTTTTCAGCTATAATAAAAAACTTAATCTTTAATATAGAAGGGACAAACATCCATAATTTAAAAAACAATCTGTTTAGTACATTCGTAGTACGACTTGTTATCATAATAATAATTATTTCCTTGTCTTACAACAAGGTCCAGACTATTTCTTCATTTTATTTGATTATATGTATGAACGAAATGAATAGCTACATAACAACCTACGTTGAAATATAGCAAAAATACTAAATTATAAATCATTCTTTCAAATGGGGCATGACTATACCTTAAGCTATATTTTCTTTATTCTCGCTGAATAAATAAAAACAAAGCCAACCGCCATCTAGTCGATGAACTGCATACCTTATTTTCAAAATATTGAAAGAAAAGGATACTTGGCTGCGGATTACCCATTCATCATGTAGATCATACAGATAATCAATTTCGATTTTACCATACCACGAGTCATTACCTGTGCCACCAACTCTATTACTAGGTTAGTTTGGTTGAAATTGCTTTAGGGCCTTCCCGCAATTTGACGGTTTTGCCGTCGCGAAAATTACTCGTGACGACTAGCAGATGGTTCACATCTACTGACTGGCTTACTACGAAGTACTGTAATACTTACCAGCTATCTAGGTCAGTTTTGTCTTTCACTATACTTACCATAATTCTTCGGATATCTTTGCTACGATACAAATTATCTCTTTAACCTTAATATAAGGTAAAGCTGAGATTTTTCTCCCTAAATAGTTTTAAATAAACTATCCATTTACGGGTAATATGCTTTATTTCTATTCTCTTTAATTATTTTAATCACTCTTTTTTGTTATACGATACGTTTTTTTTGACAAGCCTGTTATATGAAATCGCTTGACCAACTGCATTCTTATGAACTCCTAGAACTTTACTTGCTTCTGTCATACTATTATATTCTCATACTTCCTTAGTTTTTATATTTTCAACTACAATTGGTACTCTATTGGCAGCTGAAGCATTGGCCGTTGAATTAGCTTTTCTTTTTCTAACTTCATCGCTTAACACAAAATCTCTCATTTTTGCCAAAGAATCCTCAGTATGTTTATAACCTAAAGTTGAACCTGCTTTTTCAACAATATTGTATTCAGGTTGTATTTTATCTAAATAATATTGTTCACGTTCAAGAACATTTTCAGAAGTACAGTATTCTAGAATATATAACGAAAATTTAGAAAATCCATATTTTAAAAGCGCTCTATCTATTGGTCTATTACTTTTAGCTAGAGAACGTAAACTATAATAAGTATACATTCTAACGCTTAAGCTAACTGAGCTTCCGATGTATTTATTTCCATTTTCATTATTTATTCAAAGATAAACACCTACTTTTTTACGGTTATCGGCTAAAATTTGCACTTTATCAATATCAGCATCGCTATACCCAACCTCGTAACATAAATCCATAGCGACTGTACCCTTTAATTTCAAATTTTTAATATATTTGTTGACTTTTTTTTTTTTTTAACGTTTCATTTTTAAAGTCGATTAGTACTCTGTCTATCTCATACTAGACGTGGGTCAATGTATACGAACACCACGTAGGGTAGATTATTTTGCTTTTAATTAAAAGATAGTATACAAAGCTCACTTAACGGTTAACTAGTGTCGCCACCAGTGCCGGCACTTTGCTAATGAAAGTGCGTACTTTACAACGTATTCGACAGCTGTACCTTAACCTAGTGACATTGGGACGTAGGGTGTCAGCCTAACCGTCTACAATTCGCCCTTCGAAGAGCAGTCCCCTATCGTATTAAGTCTTTAGCTGAAGCCGACTTAGCCTAAAAATTAACTACCTAAAAATTAACTACCTACTATATAAGTTTAACAAAAAAGAGAATAGAATTTTTACTGATATATTCCAGTAAAATATAAATTATATTATCCTGCAATGTTTCCATTGGGGTTTGACTATATTTTAAGCAATCTTTTGCTTTTTTAAGTGAATTACTTACACCTAAATGCGTAAAGAAAGCCTATCAACTTTTAGTCGATGAACCTTCTTCATTATCACTAATGAAGCTTGGATGCGGATTGCCCATTCTACTTACGTAAATCAATCTTGATTTTACTATACCGCGAGTCATTACCTGCGCCCATAAGCTTTCACAAGCTTATGTTAGTTAAGATTGCTCTTAGGGGTTTCCCGCAATTTGAAGATATATTGCAGAAGGTTCACTTCTACATGGGCTAATAATAAGAGCTTATCCTTATTTTTCTACCCGTTCGGACTTTTATAATCCTGACTATAGTAAGATCACCTAGCTTCGGGTCTAACTTTAGACACTAATTCATTTTTGATCATCGGTTTAACTACGCAAATTGCTCGCATCTAATGTTAACTTGGTGACCCATACCGGGTAGGTCCGGCCCTCGCGAGCCTTTCCCCCCTCGGAACCGTACGTGCGCGATTTCCACGCATACGGCTCGAGCCTCCTGTCAGCATGCTACTTTGCTATCCCTCGTTTTGGAGATTCGTCGTTTCAAATGCTGGGATTCATAAGAATCACCTTCTGAATATTACTATCATAGTACTAGTTCTTCGCGATGCATGCATCGTACTGCTTTGTTTCCTTATCTGCTAGTGCGCAGATTTGAACCCGGGCTGAAGAGTTTTATTCTAGTCCTAGTATAATAATCAAGTCAGGACACTGATGATCAAGTCTGCTGTCTTTCGACACGAATCATATGATTCTATCCTTATCATTACAACAAGGCGTTTTGCTTTTTGACCTCTCTCATACCCACTAGTCGTTACCATCATTTCAGGAGGATCACTAATCCCTTAGTTCCTTTATATCAGGCCTCTTAATGTCAGTGAATTTGGTATATGCAAATTGTTTCATTAAGAGACTATTGGGCTTACCACGTTCCGCTGTTAACACAAATTTGTATTGATCCTTAGGTAGATACTATATTCCGTGGATTTATTTGACTCTGATTTCCTTGCATAGACATTTCATACCAAATCCAATTTCTCATCTTCATGAGAACACCTTTTACGAAACCTCAACCATATCTTCACTTACGTTTACCATAGATCACATTTTACCTAAGCTTTCACCATTGTCTCCAGAGCTTCAGACCTCCAAATTACTTCGGACGCATGTCTGGATAGGTACAGGATAGAGTAATCCTGAGAGTATTTCACTCCATTGTTAACAGCGACTTCGTTGTCGCAATATGCAAAAGGTACGCTCTTGCCTTAGCTCGAGCTGCTTATAAAACTACTATTTCACCCTTTCCCTCACGGTACTCTTCGCTATCGCTTATGTATTATATTTAGCCTTAGAGGAAGGTTCCCCTTAATATTTAAACAGATTTGTATCCATTTTACTTATTTATATATAGGCTACTCTACTTTCATTCACACTAATCGTAGAATCTCGTTTGATTTCTTTTCCTAAAGCTACTAAGATATTTCAATTCGCCTTCGTTTATTATCTAATTTCTCTAAGAGTTTATATGTTTAAGACATAAATTAAGCTATGCTCGCTTACTCTTTAATACATAGCACAAGGGTTCTATAATAGTCTCTTTGTATACTTATTTATATTATATATAAATATTTTTTCTATATCTAGTACACTATATCACTATAAATTTTTGGTTTCGGATTATTACGATTCGAACGTAACTCATCTGCATCCCAATTGCAGCGCCTAACCTACCCGGCCCTAATCCGTTTTTCATTTCATCATCAGTGCTGTATACAGCGCGTGAAAGATAAATCTATTTATTATATCCTAAAAATTTTTTAGTGCAGCTTCGCTGCGCAAAATCTTAGTTTTTTATTATTCACAAATGACTTTTTCTCATTTTAGATTCGAACTAAAATCAAAATATTAGAAGTATTCTGCTCTACCATTGAGCTAATGAGAATTTACCTTATTTAATTAAAAAAAATATAAAATACCAGAGAATATGGGATTCGAACCCATGATAAAGTGGATTTATAACTAGACTCAAGCTATTATTTATAACTCTTATTTTTACTTATATCATTGATAATTAAATATCTTTGATTAAGCATTTTCTTTTGACTTTTATATCTTCTTAGCGTACGTTCACTTACCCCTAAATATTTAGCAGCTTCTAAATTATTTGCAAAATAGCTACTACTATTTGTTTCTACATTAGTAACTTTTATAGGTAACAATTTTTTTTAAACGATTTTTTAAAGTATCTCTTATTGATTGCTTAACCCTTTCAGTTCATTTACTATTTAAGCGTGAACCTGCTATTTTTAAAANTATTATATTCTGGTTTTAAATGATCTATGTAATATTGTTCTCTTTCTAGTAATTTATTAGAATCACAATATTCAAGAATGTCTAAACTAAATTGGGAATAACCATGCTTTAACAAGGAATTATGAATTATACTAGAACTATTCAGGTTTTTAAGGTAATCAGAAGAATAGTATTTATTAAATCTAAGAGTCAAAGATACAGATGATCCTATATAGTATTTACCTGTTACTAAATTGTTTAATCTATATATACCACTTTTATTCTTATTTTCCTTATAAATAATAATTTTATCTTTAAAAAAGTTAGTGTATCTAACTACAGGTACTATATTTATATTATTTAATTGTTGGTTATTTTTCATGTTTTATGTTATGTTAGTTTTATAAAAGGGACAACTTATTTAAAATGCTTTACTTTCCCTAGATAAAATTATTTTTGTAAATAATCTTTATTAATAAAGCGAAATTTAAACTTTTAAATTTGAAAATTGAAATTTCGCACAGAGAATATGGGATTCGAACCCATGATGGAAATAACCCATAACTATACTCAAGATAGCCATCTTAAACCGCTCGATCAATTCTCTTTAGCCCTCCGGGGGGGGCGTTCCTTAAAAATTTAAAATAAAATATATAACATATCACGATATATTTTAGGAAACCACTCGGCCAATTCTCTTTATTACATCACTATATAATTTTTTATCTTACATTTAATTTGCCTTTCGCTTCTTAGTTTTTACTTCGTAACAACGTAAGAAGTAAAAACCCAGGACTAGACAGGCTTGTCCTGTGCTAGGCCCGCGAAGCGGGGCAAAACTATCTAATTTAAAAATATAATTTTAATTCTTTCAAGACTTGAACTTGAATATCATTCTTATCAAAAATGCATTTTACCTGTTAAATTAAAGAATCTTTTTTATAAAAAAATAAAAGCATTAATTAGGTATTAATAAATTAAAATAACCAAGCTAATAAGATTATTCTATGTCATCTAAAAAAGACGGAAATTCAAGACTTTCTTTTTCAAGGACAAAATCCAGAGGAGATTCTGATTTTACTTTAGAAGCAGAAGACCCTTCTACTCCTCCAGAAGGCCCTCCTTCAGAAGGCCCTCCTTCAGAAGAACCTCCTGTAGTTCCTGCAGATGGACCACCTCTTCTATTGTTATCACCCTCGTCGTCGGAATCTCTTTTTCGTTTTTTACTATCGCCACGACCTTTTAAGTCATCTTTTAGTACAGATATTGCCTCTTTTTGATCTTCTATTTTAGTATCCAAGGGCACGAGTTTATCTAATACTTTTTTTTTCTTCCTCGCGGTCACTTTCATCCTGAGCAGTACTATGCTCATCGTTAATTTTGTTTCTTTCTTCCTTCATTTTATGATATTCACTTTTTTCATCCTTAATTTTTTTCTTAAGATCTTTAGTTTCATCAGAATCCCAACTTTTATCCGATAAACCCTCATTTATTTCATCAGAAAAGTCCTCAGAATTAGGATCATCTAGAACATCCTCAAAAGAATCATCTTCAGGATCACCAGGAGATGCCAATAAAATTCAAGGTATAATTATATCAAGTATTGATATAAATATTAGAATTTTTGATAGTGTATTATTGAGAACAAAATTAATTAAGAACCTCAATAATACACAGAAACATACAAAAAAAGCCAAACAACATCTACGAAATGTCAATATAATATTCCACCTTCAACAATTTTGTTAAATCAAAAAAAANAAATAATACATTAAGATAACTTAGGCACCTTTGGTGTCATATTCTTCTTATTTTTCTTTTTTTTTTGTTTCCACATCTCACGATGTGGTTCAGACTATGTCTTCATATGACTTTACCTAGGTCTAATTGACCTTTTTTATAAATTATTATTACATTTATAAAATTTCAGTTCAGTACAAAGGAGGATACTGTGAAGTATAAATTTGATATTAATTACTTCTAGTCGTTGAACGTTCTTATAAAAAAGGATTTAAGACAATAAAAAATCTTAGCCATAGCTAGATAATGTTAACCCTAAATTTATATTTATAAGCTTCGCTTCAGATTAACATTTATAAAAGTTTTTCCTGAAATTCATCCTCTTTTTTCCTTATAACTCTAAAGTAGGGGTTATAGGAGGACATTAAACCTATTTTTTTCTTTATTACATAACAAAAAAAGAGTATAGCTACCTAACAAGCTAGGTTACTAATTACACTTCGTAATCGTCATTTCATATCTTAAGTATTCTTTCCTTGTATTCTGGTTTTCAAGATGCTACTCTCCCGGCTCTTTTTAAATGTTCTCCACTTTCTATAATTTTATAAATTGTTATCATTTTTTCTAATCGTATAGTTTTTGACCCGTGTAACGGATAAATAGAAAAGTGCTTGGCAATAACTTCTTTTCAAAGCTTTTTACCCCCTAAAGTAACCTGGACAGATTTTTTCCCTTACCGTGACTATAAACATTTAAACCTAGTTTAAAAAAAATTCTATAATTTCCTTCATAAGAGGACTATTAACAACGTGTTGAGAAATTTGTATACCCATACTTCCAAAATTAGATTTTGTTCTTAAGAATAAACAACCATCTCCAGCTATAAATCCATTAATATAATTTCCATCTATAGTTATAAACTCTAAATTATCTTTTATAGTGTGAACCGGGGGCATTTTACTGTAATCCTTACGTAAAGAATTCATACCTTCAGAAAGACTAACTAATAGTTCTAATCCTTCCTTAGAGCGATGTAAATTTTGCTCCATTAGCTCTAAAGCTCGCATAAAATCTAAAAAANNNAAANNNNTAGATCCTCTTAGAGGATATTTAATAAAATGGTCTTTAATAACTTTAAGACTGATTTTATCTCGAACAATGTAATCAATAGTACCATATTTTTCATCAATATAAAAAGAACCTACCCCAAAAAAAGCATGAACTTTTTTAATTAATACTGTCTCATTGACTAACATAGTAATTTTAAATCTTAACGAGACCGTCACTCCAAAATTTGCTCGAGCATCACGATGTTTAACTATAGAAAAACTACCTTCAGATTCTACTAAACCAGTAACAAAATTAGGATCTAACTTTAATTCTCCCTTGTGTTCAGATGGAGCATTTAATAGTCGAGTACTACTTGAATAACTTCTAACTTGACCAGCCCCAAGATTAATACTACATAGGTATTTGAAAGAATTAATTTTTAAATAAATAGTCGGGAGCTTACTCCGCCCCGGGTCACTAAGACAACTAATACTTATAGAGCTTACGCCCAAAACTGATTAATAGTAAAAACTATTATAGAACAACATGAGAAACATAATTTAAAGAACAAGCGAATAGAAAACCAACTTAGCTTAAAATATGCAATACTCAATAAAGTTTTAATGTTAAATAAATAAAGAAAAAAAGAAGATATCCCAAATGGTGATGATCAGTTAAATGATAAGCATATATTCTTCATAAGGCCACTCCTAAAAAGCTGATCCAACCATTACGTGTACAAATTTTATTATCAATAATTCACATTATTGCTTAGACTATGTCTTCTTATTAGTGCTTATCCATATTAAGGATAATTAATAAGTAGAGTTTATTGCCATTCTTTTACTTTAACTTTACATACCACCTGGTCGGTAGAACCTAAGTTTAAGTAACATAATATTTATTAGCTAGTCGTTGGACCTTAATATATGTCATAAACAATATACTCTCGGCAGCAAATTGTCTTTAAACATTTAGATAAAGATATCCTTGCCATTAACTCTATTGTTAATTTATCTTTTTTATATTATACTATAACAAAAACATATCCTTTATATATTTCCCCTGTACTTAGACAATCTTTAATTTTCTTTCTAGATATTTTTAGATCTTTAGCACATTCGGTCATACTATCATATATATTTCTATTATTTTTTTCATCTATTACTACAATTTTAACTGATTCGCTTATTAATTTAGTCGTATTTCTAAAGTATCGAACTCCTTTTCTTACTTCATAAGGACTTTCTTGTAAATAAAGTTTAGATATTAATCTATCCAGCTCCGATAGTGAAATCTTCTCAGATAGATTTGTATTTGTTGTTAATCTATATTTGTTTATGTGCAATTTAATTGCGTCAAATACATATTTACCTTCTAGTGTAGTATGATAACCTTTATAATAAAGATCTACCAATTTTAACCATAACCCTAAATCTTGAGCTTTTAAAGTTTTTAATAAAATAGAATAATTATCATACAATAACGGTAGTAAATTATCTCTAATCTCTTGCACTTTATTAATATCTAAAACTACGGTAGGGTTACTATTAACTCTGTCTACTCTAGGTAAAGTAAATAAAACATTACCTACATTAAAAATTCTCTTATTTTATTGTACAATTCTAATTCTTTAATATGATTTTCTAATTTAAATCTAGGTACATATTTATTCGTTGAGAAGCAACCTTCTGCATCTATAAATCCTGCTAATCAATATTTAGTTATATTAATTTGGTTATTTATAGAACTAGGTACTCATTTACCTGACATACTTTGCATTTCTTTTTGATAAGCTATTATGTTAAATTTACCTTTATCAGATAAATGACTTTTATCTTTTGTCAATAGTACCGCTTTTTTAAATAATTCGTAATGATGAAATTTGGAACTATTAAGATTCACGTAATCGAATAAAGGTATTATAACATATAATAAAGAATTAATATCATTTACAAAGTAATTTACTCTATTTTTAGATTTAGAAATATGACCACATTGTAAAGTATCTTTAATGTATTCTAATACTTTAAGATCATCCTTATGTAAACCTATTTGAAATGTAAATTGAACGTATTTAAAGGTATTATCGGTTAAATCAGTTAATTTAATATTAAAATTACCCTCTCCATCCGTAAATCCAACAAATCATTCTATAAATTCTTTTTTCAAATAATAAGACTCAGGTTTATTAGCATTTAAATTATTAGAAGGACGCTCCGCAGTAATTAATAATTTATTATTATTATTAATAGTAAGAATAGTAGAAAAAGATTTCAAATAAGCAAATATAGATTTAAGTATAATATATAAAAAATAAACAGGGCTACATTAATGATTAACCCGTGAAAGCCTGTACCAAAAAAAACATGTACCAAAAACACCATCACTAATAGTAAAAGATGAAACACTATATTCTAATCATTGGAAGCCTGTAAAAATAAGTGCCAAAATTACAGTAGCTATAGAACCATATAGAGATCCTTTTCTATCCCCTTTAATTAAAGAGTGATGAGAGTATGTTACTGTTGCCTAATCTCAAAATAATAGGTTATTTATGCTATTATCTATGTAATTCATATTAATTTCAGATTTACCCTTAATTATAACTATAATTTATTAATTGTAAATTTAATATGAATCCTTGTATCTCATATTTTTTTTATGAGAAGAGATTCCGACTGTACATTAAGCAGCGTTTCAGCCACCCATGATGAACCAGTCTGTCGCGATCTCTATAAAAATCGACGGTCTGGACTTGTAACATTAATCTTTGACCGTTAACATCATCTCCTAATAAATAATATCTCGAAGATATTATTTAAAAAATTATTAAAAAGAATTTATTGTTTTAAATAGTATTTTTTTTTATAGAATTGCATACTATATAACAATAGGTTTATAAAAAAAGATTTAATAAATAGAACCTTTTAACAAATAGAACCTTTTAACCAAATAGTACATCTTATATTTTTTTTTATTCCATATTATTAATTTTATATCTAAAAAAAGGGTGCATAAAAGGTGAAACAATAGGAACCAAAATATGCAAATTAGATTTAGGTATATATATACCGTATTGATTTAAAATACCTGTTTTAACTATTGATACCTTTAACTTATATTTAGTAGTTAAAATATCTACTAGAAATTTAACTTCAGACAGAGTAAAGTTATCTGTACATAATTTAATACCCCTGTCTTTAATTCAAGTTCCATCATCCATGGTAAGCCAAGGTGTTCAGAATTATTTATTTAAACTTTACGAAATCTATATGTTCCTTTAAAGAGTCCATTGCTATTTAAACATCTTCTAATTGTAGTATGGGAAGTTTCTAACGCAGAGGCAGCTTGCCTTATTGTAGAGTAAAAAGTTGTTTCATTTGTTAAAACATTAATTACTTCTAATGAGTGACCCTTTTTAAGATTAAGCTCTAGTAAATGTTCTAGGTGCCTTTTTTGAATTCTTCCGAACGATTTAAATTAAGTGCTGCAAACTTAGCCTTACGCTCTTCTGAATAAACTCTGCTATTCCCGATTTCTTTAAATTTAGCTATAGTACTCTCAGAATGTTTAAAACCTAAAGAAGAACCAGCTTTATCTAAGATATTATACTCTGGTTTAAGCAAATCTAAATATACTTGTTCTCTAGATATTAACACCTTAGAATCACAATATTCTAAAATCTCTAGTTTAAAACTACTATGGCCGTATTTAAGTAAAGCAAAATATATCATACTTTTAGTTTTTAAAGTTTCTCTTTTTAGAAAATTTATTGAGAAATAACCCGAAAATCTTTTACCTAAATTAGATGAGCTCCCTATATAAATTTTACCAGTTATCAAGTTTGTTCAACTATAAATTCCAGCCTTGTTAAGATTCTCTTTGTATATAGTAGATCTTAAATCAAGAGGGTTATAATACGAAGCAACAGCTTCAATGGATGAACCTTCTGAGTTATTAGGTTTATTATTACTTGAATAGAACCTTTTATTTAAGTTATTAATACTTACTTTATTAAACTTGTACCTATCACATGGTATATCATAAGAAGACATTATAGACTGGAACTTTGTTACATAATCTTCGAGGGATATTACTACTGTGTAATAATTTGTTTTATTCCTATATTTATTACATACTATCCCAAAAGAATCTTTAAAAGCAGATATCAATATATCTATATCTTTAGTCTTAGTAAATTCAGTATATAACTCTATCTTTACATTTCTAAGTTTACCTAAAGTCTCATCCCAGCGCAAGTGACTACTACGATTTCTCCCATAGTCCACTAGGCTCTGGGTGGAAGATGTGATTCAAATTGCCAAAGCAACAGGAGATAAATATTGCTCTATTCAACTAGGAAGAGCTTTTTACCTTTACTATAAAATCCTTCATATATTCAGTAAAAAGTACTAAAAGTAAAAGTACGGAATCTACAATAATAAACTAATTCACCAGCGGATCTACCTAATCTACTTTGAATTTGAGGTATATTTTCTTTACAGTAACCTTGTTTAAAAATTTGTGCGTGAAGTCAAACTAAATATTCAATATGATCCCCTTTTTGATAAAAACAAATCTATACCCATCTTTACTTTTTTCCATCGAACCATCTCCTAATAGAGATCCTACCATAATACTTAATACTTCATAATTATGGGGGCCTATACGTTTAAGAGAAGAAATTCTACTAGAATTGAAAGGTAATACAGGCATAGATGAATAAAATCTCTTCTGGTTTAATGGCCCTATTTTAGATTCTCTATCTATAATCTTATTTCATTTTGGGCGCACGGGCGGAAAAGCACCACTTGACAATAATATTACTGTGTTCAATAAGGGTAATTCGAAAGGATTAACAGGCTCGATACCTAAAGGAGGTCATTGAGCCCCTAATTCAACTGTAGGTGTTAAAGCACTCGTTTAATTTATTACTATATAAGCAATAAATTTTTTGGTTTTAAATTTATGCGCTATTACGTTATGTAACCTTTAGTATTTTTCTATTTTTATTCATTCTTCCTTTTATTTTTTTACTTCATCCAATCCTTCTCTAGTTAGATGTGTTTTAGCTTTAATTATTAAAGCTGCTTTTTGAAATCCTCAAATTCCTTGGACTTTATACCTTGTAATTTAAATTCTTCAAAAATAGGAATAATTTTTCCATAAACATCTGAAAACTTTTCGACTATAATTTCACCATAACCAAGCTTAGTTATGTATCTACCACAACCTAGAGTACAAATTATACTTTCTAATAAATCTTTATCTCTTAAATGTTGAGTTAAAATAAATCTTAATCAAACTGTTTCTCCTAATTTAGATAACAAGGATTTTTTTAATGCTATAAAAAAACACCCTTCTGCGTCAGTAAAACCAGCTAATCAATGTAAACTTTTTATTTTTTATCATAAGCTTTTGGTTTTAAAGCAGGAACTACATCAAGGAAAGTTAAGCTTAATTTATCCGATAATTCTTCACTATTTAGTGACGCTTTAATAGAGATAATTCGATTTAAACCTTCTAGACTTAAATGTTTTTTATCTCTAATTAGCTCTACTACTTCCTTAAATAGTAGAAAATCTAATTGTTTATATGTTAATAAAGAGAATTTATCAAAATGGTTAATAATAACCTTTAAATCATTAATACCTGATACTCTATATTGTACAGATTCTTCTCCTAATTTTGTAATATTACCTACATTAAAAAATAACTTTATTTCTTCTAATAAAGTAAGATCTTTTATATGTACACCCACCTGAAAGATGGCTTTTATTTTAAAATTGGTTTTATATTTAGAATCTGGACTTACACCTACAAAAACAACCATCCTCCATCCAATAAACCCACTAACCATAGTAAGGATTTAACTTAGAAGACGTAGCATAGCTAGAATACCGGACTTTAGAAGAATAAAAATGGTTAAAACACA